>APFE030340202.1:52272-116718 GCA_000404065.3 Pinus taeda
CATTATCCTTTTCTTTAGTTATATCCCTTCTACACCCTAAAGTGTTAATATATCAAAGGATTATGGTAAAAATATGGAAATTATCTATGATCATGATTTAGCTAATTGTTATCACTCCTTATCCAGGAAAAGGACAAAATGGAACAACTATTGTTCCCTAGCTAGGAAACATCATACAGGCAACAAGCGAAGGATGGAGCACGCAGTTATGGATCAGAACAAAGGAGATCATAGCATCAATGCAAGGAAATAAAGTTAACTGAAGATGGAAGATTGCGAGAATCCCTCAGGATCTCTTGATCCTAAGGGATCGATGTTACTATTTTACCCTTCTTACTAATTGGCCATTATAAAAGGCAACAATTGTAAAGAGAACGGGGATTGGAGATTATTCAGAAATTACTATTGTATTTTTACTTTGATCATCGACTCTCATTGTTGAAATAGAGTACGAACTGGATGTAACTATTTTTCAAATGATTAATATATAATACAGTTGTTGTTCCTTCTCTCATACTGAAGTAATTTGACACTGTTCATTGGCAGCTAAGGGCCTGAACTTGGTGGACTCACTTGTTGTTCTTGTATCATTCTTTTATGATTTCTGTCATGTGATGGTTTGGTTTGATTTCCATTTATCGCATCACTTTGCTATTTCATATTATTAGACTTAACGTAATTACTCTTTTTTACATGCTGCAGAAGTATTGGTTCAAGTTGTTATTCAATTACCTATTTCAGTATTTCCTTATCATGATTTCAAATTTAGTCATTTGAGTTCAGTGTTCTATTTCCAATCTAGTGATTTAGTTCAGTGTTCTATCTTGAGATTCTCCACTGTAAAGAGCATTGACTACTATTGTCTATGCTCTCAGACTGAGATCCCTACTGTTCAGATTAGAAAATACTTTTGGAACATCAATCAGTTAAAAGATAAATGAGTTATTGTTGCTATATTCTTGACTATAGTTGAATGAATGTTTGGTTTGGTTTCGATTAGAAAGTTAAGCTTTCTTTTAATTATAATTTGAGTTCACTAGCTGCATCCATTTTACTCTTGTATTTGAGAGCATTGTACTGCAATTTAGAAACATTACTTTTGAGTAGATAGCCACCACAAATTGTGTACACTCTTGAAATAGAAATTCTTGCCCGAATTGATAACTAATGTGAAGATAATTAGGAGTTAAAAAGACACCTTTTATACCTCAACAAAATGGTGATCCATCAAGATGAATATTCTTGAAAGCATGGGATCCATTAGACTACCAATCTTCAATGGGAGAAACTTTGTTTATTGGAAAATAAGAACCACAGCATATCTACAATCTCTTGGAACAGATGTCTGGTAAATTGTGGGAGGATATACATTTCCAACAACAATTCCTATAGACACGAAGGTTAAAAGCAATATGAAATCAATGCCAAAGCTATCAATACTTTATTAGGAAGTTTGTCACAATCAGAGTTTATCAAAGTCATGCAGCTCAAATCAACCAAAGAGATATGGGACAAAATCATTTAGAGCTATGAAGGAGACTCTCAGGTAAAATGTGCTAGTATTCAAACTTTCAGAATTCAGTATGAAACTCTTAAGATTCATAGTGATGAGAGTATATCTAGTTACTTCTTACGTATAGATGAGGTTGTTAATTGTATGAAGAATCTGGGTGAAGAAATAAAGTTACCTTAGTTGGGAAAATTTTGAGATCCTTGTCTGCTAAATTTGAATCAAAAGTGTCTGCCATACAAGAAAAACAAGATTTGTGGAATATCACTATAGCACAGCTTCACATAATCCTAACTACTTTTGAGATGAGAAAATGAGGTCCATCAGATATGAGAGAAGTCGCATTTAAAGCTTTAGAAAAAGGAAAAGAAAAGGAAGAACACAATGAATCAGGACACATTCCAGAAGAAGAAGATGAGGTAAATTTTGTCAAGAAGCTTCAACGGGGTTCTGGAAGGTTTATTGGTTAGCTACCTTTCAAATGCTTTGCTTGTGGTAGAGTCAGTCATTATGCTGCTAGATGTCCTCATAAAGATAAATATGAAAAAGGAAAGGAATATGCAAAAGGGAATAGGAAACAAATTGTGAATAGAAGGAGTTACTATACTCATGAAGAGAGTGATGGTTTATCTAATAGTGATGAAGATGAAACTAGACAAGATTATAGACTTCTCATGGCTTATGATAGTGATGATTTTTGGGATAATTTAGAAGAGGATAGTGATGGTTTATCTAATAGTGATGATTATAGACTCCTCATGGCTTATGACGATGATGCTTTTTGGGATGTTTAGAAGAGGAAACTTTAACGAAGAAATCTCTAAAGTTGAAATATGTTTAGAAGAAAAGAATATGATCATAGATACCTTGACATACCAACTTGCTAAAAAATAAAAATACAATGAAAAACTAGAATATGAAATTGTGGGTCTAAGAAAAGATCTTGAGAAAACAAAATCTCTCAATCTTAGATTTGCTAAAGGATCAGAAACTTTAAATGAAAATATCAAAGTTCAATGTTCTCCTTTGATAAAGACGGGTCTTGGATATACTGACGAAGCATCTTAATCACAGAAGTCGTCAACCTCCACCAAAAGCTATCTTGATGTAGCAAAGACCAGTGCATAGTATGACAATCGTCAGCAAAGGCATAAAGCTGATCACTAGGTAAATCATACTTAATTTTCTCCAAGGATGAATATCAATAAAAGCCACAAACAACCTCAGGCAAATCATAATCAACTTTATCCAAAGATGAATATCAATAGAAACTACAATCAACAGGTAAATAGATTCGATAGTCACAGAAACTTCTTTAATGGGCAATGTTTTTCATGTCATAGTTTTGGGCACAAAGATGCTCAATGTGTTGCTTACAAAACCATCATGACTAGAAAAGCACTAAATCAGAGGAATGTAATAGGGATCAAGAAAAGTTCCTATAATAACTTTTCTCCTCTTGAAAATGAAATAGAATGCTCAATTTGTAACAACTTTGGTCATGAAGAATCTAAATGCAGGAGAAAATTTCGGCAAACACCTCAAAAGGAGAAAATGCCATTAAATCCCAGGACATGGAGAAGGAAAGAATCTCAAAATAAAAGATGTGGTATAGCCTTGTATGCAGAAGGATAAGAAAATCAATGATACATCGACAGTGGATGCTCCAAACACATGACAAGTGAGAAAGAGAAACTTCACTCATATAATTCCTTAGAAAAGGAAAAAAATATCTCATTTAGAAATGACACTCCAACTGTCATAAAAGGTAAAGGTTCTATTTTCTTTAAAGAAAAGGTTAAAGATGGAAATGTTATGTATGTAGATGGCTTAAAGCATAACCTGTTGAGTGTCAGTCAAATGTGTGATCAAGGAAATGAAGTGGTGTTTCGATCAAAAGGATGTGTTGTTCGTGAGCTTGATACAGGAGAGACCATGATCAAAGGTACAAGAACTAAAAACAACTTATACATACTCAAAGTAGGACAACAACAATGTTATCTAAGAAAAAATGATGAAAACTAGTGGTGGCATAGAAGATTGGGACATCTAAGCTTTTTTCAAATAAGAAAAGCATGCAGACTCAAGGCTATTCGTGATATTCCAGATATTAGCATCCCAGAAAATACAATATGAAAACCATGTCAAATCGATAAGCAAACCAGAGTTCACTTCATGGAAAAAGAAGAGTCAGTTAGTAAGCCTCTTAAATTTGTCCATACTGATTTATGTGGACCAACAAGGAAAAAGTCACCTAGTGGAGAAGAATAATTTATTTTGTTCATTGATGATTTTTCCAGAATGTGTTGGATAGGTCTTCTAAAGCATAAAGATGAACATTTGAAAAATTCCAAGCCTTCAACGCTTTGGTTGAAAATGAATCAGATCGAAAAATCAAATGCCTCAGATCTGATCGAGGAGGGGAATTTATATCGGATGAATTCTTTGACTTTTGTGAACAACATGGAATAAAAAGGCAATTCTCCACCGCAAGAAATCCTCAGCAAAAGGGTGTGGTAGAAAGGATGAATAGAATAGTTCAACAAATGGCTTGAGCTATTCTAGATGAATCAGGAACTCCTGCAACCTTCTGGGATGAAGTTGCATTCATTGTCGTGACTATTCTCAACAAAGCAAATGTTCAGGTAAATAAAACACAAACTCCACATGAACTTTGGTATGGTAAGACTCCTACTGTAAAATACTTTAAAGTTTTTGGAAGAAAATATTTTATCAAAAGGACTGGTGAAAAACTTGGTAAGTTTGAACCCAGAGAAGATGAAGGTATTCTTCTTGGTTATTCTTCCAGAAGTAAAGGATATAAATGTTATAATAAAATACTTGGGAAAATTGTTGAAAGCATTGATGTTGTAGTTGATGAAGCATGCAGAAATCCAAAATAGATAAAATCAACAGAAGATTATGACAATGAGGAAGATGGGGATTACTTTCCCACATTATATCACAATTATATTGAAGAAGAAACAAATGAAGCACTAGAAGAAGATATAATGCTAGAAGAAAAGACTTCATCCAACTATGTTTAGAAAAATCATCCAGAAACTCAAATTTTAGGGGAAAAGGTGGCAGGTGTAAAGAAAAGAAGAACTATTACACGGACCTCAAGCTATCTAGCATTACTATCCTCCATCGAACCTCAAAATTTAAATGAAGCATGCAAAGATGAATGTTGGGTCAAGGCCGTGGATGAAGAACTTGAGAAAATTGAAAAGAATGATACTTGGGAATTAGTTCCTAGACCTCATGATAAAAATATTATAGGAACTAAATGGATATTCAAGAACAAGATGAATGAAAATGGAGAAGTCATTAGAAACAAGGCTAGACTTGTTTGTAAAGGGTATGTTCAACAAGAAGATATAAATTTTGAAGAAACGTTTGCACCTGTTGCTAAACTTGAAGCATAAGGATGTTTTTTGCTCTTTCCAGCTTTCAGAAATTCAAAGTATACCAAATGGATGTAAAATCAATCTTCCTTAATGGAGATTTAGAAGAAGAAGTTTATATTGAACAGCCAGAAGGATTCATTCTTGTAAATGATGCAAAACATGTATGCAGACTCAAAAAGGCTCTCTATGGTCTAAAATAGGCTCCAAGGGCTTGGTATTACCACCTTGACAAATATCTACACCAACAAGGTTTTCCAAAAGGTTCTGCAGATAACAATCTATATAAAAAGATTGAAACTGATAAATCGCTAGTTATTATTGTTTATGTTGATGATATCATTTTTGGTAGAAATGAAGAATCCATGAGTCAGAATTTTGCTTTAGTATTGCAGCAAGAATTTGAAATGTCCTTGCTTGGTGAATTTACCTATTTTCTTGGTCTACAAGTTCAACAAACTAAAGATGGTATTTTTCTTTCACAAACCAAATATCTCAAAAAGATCTTGAAAAGGTACAAAATGGAAGATTCCAAACATGTATATACCCCAACGGTGACAGGATGCAGTCTCAGCTCAAATGATGAATCAGCAGCAGTACATCAACCAACTTACAGATCCATGATTGGCAGTCTTCTTTATCTAATAGGTACCCGACCTTACATCATCCATGCAGTAGGAATAGTTGGAAGATTCCAAGAAAATCCAAAGGAATCACACCTTCAAGCAGTCAAAATAATTTTCAAATATCTTCAAGGAACTCAAGACTTTGGACTATGGTATCCTAGAGATGCAAATCTTACTCTTCATGCATATACATATGCAGATTGGGCAGGAAGTGTTGATGATAGAAAAATCACTAGTGGTGGTGCATACTATATGGGTTCCAGGTTAGTGTCTTCGTTCAACAAGAAACAAAGTTCAAATGCTTTATCTATAGCTGAAGCAGAATATGTGGCTGTTGCATCTTGCTGCACACGACTACATTTGTTGATGCAAAATTTGCAAGACATTCATATCACATGTACTCCACCCATCTCCATTCTATGTGATCATACAAGTGCCACCAGTATTTCAAAGAATCTAGTCATGCACTACAAGACTAAGCACATACCCATCAAGTACCATTTTCTACGTGAACAAGTGCTTGAACAAAAGGTCAAATTGGAGTATGTTCCCTCCAAAGAATGGGTTGTTGATATATTCACTAAACCATTTCCTGGAGAAAAATTTGAAAATCTCAGACAAAAGTTGGGAGTAGTTGCTGCATCATCCTTCTGTTAAATCAAGTTTTTCAGAGGAAGGTTATCATATGTGTGTTTCATGAAGTATATCCACATATACACGTGGGTTTCTGTGGTTAGAGAAGCGTATATGTTTTTCTGACAGGAAAAACAGTGGGTCAGACTCCGATATGGGTGCCTTGTCTGATGTTGATGATTACAGTCTAACGATATGCTTTGTTCATTAATTTTTATCTGACTAACAAAGATGCCTTGATTAATGACTTGTTAACAATGCATAGGTAGCACAGGTTTAGGTAGAGCATTAGCCTTCACACACATTTTGTATTGTTGGCATTATGGTTGTTGAGTCTAGCTATGGCTTCAAATATTTATACCATTTGTTGCTTAAGTCATGTAAAAGTCTAGGGTGTGATATGTCTTCTCATACATTTGAATGAGTCTTATTGTACAAATGATGTAATTTGTATCCCCACTTTGCATGGGATGGATGATGTAATATTTATTGCACTTCTGTCATGTATAAACAATTGGTATATCCCCACTTGGTTGGGTGGATGAGTCAAATCGGGTGTATCCCCACTTGATTGTGAGATTGATGTATGAGTCATTGGTGATAGGAAGGTCATACTCACTTAGTTGAGTTATAGAGTCATGTTATTCTTTTGAAAAATATTTTTCTGCAGACTCTGCATGAGCTTAGGGGGAGCATGGACCTCGCATGGATGGTTTAGTGAATCTCATCATGTACAAAGGGGGAGCTTAATCAAAGAATTCAACATATACTCAGGGGGAGCATGGACAACATAATGTATATCAAAAGGGGAGAATATCTTGGTCCTCCCTTTGCCCTTGATGTCATAGGGGGAGAGTTTCTTGGTGTTGTTGTTTCCAGAAGTCCAAAGGGGGAGATTTTTGGCATTATGATATAGGTGTTGTCCTTGATGGAAACTCACACAGATTCACACAAATTGAGAGGTATACACTGGTTCACTTTGTCAAAGTAGTGTATACATGCGATAACACAGAACAAAAGTTGTGTATATGTATACATGCACTTTCACAAAAGAAAAAGTGTGTATGGGATGGAAAATCAAGTTTTTGGTCCAAGGTATTTGGTTTGTGGTATTGACCCTAGGTATTTGGTCCAAGATATTGGTCTTACCTGGTTTTGGTCCAATGTATTGGTCCTAAGTGGTTTTTTTCCAAGTTATTGACAAAGGGCCTAAAGCTATATAAGGAGGATAACATCATAAGGCCATGTGTGAAAGCAATAATATTCTAAGGAATACTTCTATCTGAAGTATATTTTATGCTGCAGGGTTATGTTTGGGACTAGATCTGAAATATTTATGTGCACGTTGAGTTCAATATTGGAGTAGGATCATGAGACCTGAAATGAATTATCCTTGAATGATCTAATATTGGTTGAGACTAGATCTGATGTTTTGTACCTGTTTTATTCATTATCTATCATGATCTGGGTTTGTCTAAAGTCTCGAATTGCAACAAAGTTCTTAGTCAATATTTGCATATCTACACGTAGGTTTGTCTCAGCCAAAGAGTGTATACACCCAGGTTCTGTTCTTTGAAGTAGCATATATAAAAGAAAAGCTTCTTTTCAGATATGACTGACGTATCTGATCAAATTATGTTGTTTTACTGTTTTTTTTCACTGAAGTCTTCTTAGATCTAAATGTAAAATTGAACGCATAAGGAGGCTGGCATTTTATTGATTCATTGTATAAGTGACAAGAAGTGATCTCTGTGCCTACCTATGTAAAGCTCTGTAAGTTCATAGTAGATATTTAGGATATTGCTGGTTGGTACAGACTTGATTCAAAAGTTTATGCTTACAGTAGTTTTGAAAGTATACGCAGGTTTGATTAACGGAAGTAGCGTATACATGCAGTTTGGGTTCAGCTAAGTATCATATACATTCTAATGCATGAATTTTGAGGTTACAACTAGTTCTGAATGATGATGCAGGGTTTTGCTTTCAGCACAGTGTTCTGATATCAATGATGTGATTGCTCAGATTAACTGAATGTTGGTTGATGCAGTTTAAGTTTTAAGAGTTTGTGATGGGTCCAATATGAAAATTGGATGAAAAATGGCCTTCATCTTAGGTGTTGTGATCTAGGAGTATCCAGTTTAAAAATTCATGAAACGTGGTCCCTAGAGGAAGAAAGAAGGTTGTAGCCTTCTGTAGGCCGGCACCTACGTATTAGTAAACATATTGGCTAGTACAAGAGCTAGGGGTTGTAGCTCCCTTCTAGTAGAAGCTGGAAAACGAGAGAAGGTTGTAGCCTTCTGCAGGTGGGTTCCTGCATACTGGTATGAGTCTACATGAGTACAAGAATGTAAATAGATTTTCTTATTATTAAAAGAAGATAGAGATGATAGCAGCAGGTGGTTTTCACCCACATTGAGTTTCCACCTTAAATCTTGGTGTTCATATGTGTTGCTTATGTGTGATTCTTTATTCTACTTTTACTACACTATTTAATAATTTACTGATGTACTGGTTTAAGATCAACACATAATAGATTGTCTAAATCACAAGTTATCTAGATATACACTCATTTCTTTAATCATAGTTGTGTGTACACACTAGTTCGCTTCACTGAAGTAGCGTATATAAATATGTTTGGGAAATAAAATTATTGATCTAATAATACTTATTCACCCCCCCATCAGTATTATTTCCAACACCTTAACATATCCTTGATTGGTGCCACCTATCGATATGTTATCATGATCGAGCAAAAATTTAAACATAATAAGAAAGACTTTGGATTTGTGAATCTGAACCAAGGGAAAGGTGCCCCCAAATTGGAGAACAAATGACAAAGCCAAGGCATGGTGACCCCAAAAAACCTATCAAATCTGCAAGGAAACAACAACACCATGAAGATAAAGAAGGACACAGATAAATGGTGTGAGTTCCATAAGAACCCCACTCCCAACACAAGTGAGTGTCGAGCTAGGCAGTCACCAGTGGTTGAGCTAAAGGCTTCTCAATCATATACATGTTCCCACTCTGAGTTAGAAGTCAACAAGGGTATTTATAAAGGGAAGAAGATTATTGATAAGGAGCCAAGTGGCATCGTTGCCACCACCAATATTCATAACGATGAACCTGAATATATAGAGGAGGGGGAGGGGATCTTCCACTCATAGATGTGGGTGAAGGGTTGTCGACTACAATTCATTATCGATAGTAGGAGCCAAAAGAACTTTATTTTAGTAGATGTCATGAAGAGGTTGGGACTATCAACCACACCGCACCCACAACCATACACCATCTAGTGGCTTCACCAAGGGCGAGATATTCATGTCATCCAACAATGTCTCATTCCCTACAACATCAAGCCCTTCAGATATGAGTTTCTTTGTGATGTTGCTTCTGTTGAAGTTTGTGATGTATTATTAGGCCAACCATACTTGTGGAAGGAACATGTTATGTATGAGGATAGGCCTCAAACTGTTATTATTATTTTGGATAATAATTTGTACACGATACCAGGGGTAGCACCGCCTATTTCCATTTCTTTTATCACTCTGAAGCAGTGCAATAAGACCATTTCCCAAAGCAAGAATTTTTTTTTCCTTATGCTTGCTAGAAATAATGTTAATACTCAGAGGGGGGCGAATCAATATTAAGGCTAATTTTAACTTCTTTATGCCAGTTTAGTTTTCTTATTTAACTTGGCATTCATCCATATAACCAAGAGCTATATATAATGTTGCATCAACATATACTCAACATACAATCCAACAAACCATAAGCATCATACACATTCAACATAAGGTTTTTCACATGGAAACCATTTCGAGAAAAAGACCCCAAATCTTGTTGTTATTATTGATCTAGATTAAGAGTGCCCACTCTATTACATCGATATGTTTTGTGAGCACCCACTCACAAGAAGCGCCAACTCCCTCTATTTGTATACACCTGTTTAGCTTACCAGAAGCACCATATGAGGCATCGACCTCATCGATTTGTTGCAAGCACCAACTTGCAGCTCCTTCGATTTATGCAAGCACCAACTTGGAGGAGGCATCGACCCCCAAGCCTTCCCAAGCTTCATTAGAGTTGGAAGCACCAACTTCTTATATATAGGCACCAACCAAAATTCAAATAGGAACTGAATGTTCACTATAGTTTGGCAACAATTTGCCTGTTAACATCTTTGAACTCTGCTCACTTTGCTACACTTTGTATCTCTCTGCATCTTTCTTTAGCAGCCATGTGATCTGCTCAATAGTGGTCACTCTTAGCCCTTTTATCTCTACTCTCAACAACAATCACTCTACTCTAACCACACAAATTTGTCCTCTTATCTTCATCAGCATACAATAGCTCTCAGCCTTCTGCACTCCTTAGTCGATAGTCTACTCTTGACCTTGCTTCACACAACATAGGCTCAACTCTTTGCCTTATGCTCACAGTAGCTTATGCGCACCCTATCTTTCCACAAAGTGCATAGGCACTTATGTCCTACACAAATTGTAGGCACTTCAACCTTTCTTACATAACACACATGAAACTATCACCTTTCATACAGACCGTAGGAAGTTCAACCTTGTCTCACAACTCACTACCACTTGAGGCCTTACTCAAACACATAGGAAACTATCGGCATTTACACACAGATAAAACATGCACTTTAGCCTCACAAACAGAGTGCTACTCTTGAGGTCTTCTATTGTCTTCTTCTTAGGCATACTCAACCTTTACATGCAGAACTAGCTCTCACTTAGCCTCTCAAAACACTACATATAGATGTAGCTCTTTCCTCTTGGCTCTCATTGGAAACTATGTTTCATTCCCCAATATGCTCAATCACGCTCCTGGGTTTCATTCCTATATTGGCTCCTCAATCAATGCTACCACACCATCCTGTGTCAATACTATTCATTGTACCTTAGCATGGCCCTGCATTTTGTTGTCTGCATCAGACTCAGTCTCTACCACTACATTCATTGAGAATGGGCATCCAACTGACCTGACTATCTTCTCCATACTGAGAATTAATTCTCATTCCACATGCTTACTCAAGCTAATCATAGTCCTCTCTATGTTGCATATGTCCCATCACTAATGCTCTCCATGCTGATAGTTTAATCTTAGTCCACCTGCACACTCCACTGGGACTCTCCATGCCTCTTCATGGCTTACAATACTTTGAAACGACTTTTCTTCTTTGCATTTACTTCTATATGCATGCACGGGATATCTCTAATGACCAAATCCACTACCTCTACATTTACTCTTCAGGTGTTGACCCATCCAACCTTCAAAAGTCTTGTACTGTTCTACAAGAGAATTCACACCATAGTGCTATATCGGTGTTTCCACATCGCAACTTTACAATGATGCAATGTTACACATTGCTAACTATTAATCAATGCTATTCAAGCCCCTTTTGATTAACACCTTGATGTATCTCATCCATAGGATTGGGTGCTGTGACCAAGCGCCAACCATATTAGAACCCCACTTATATGTGATTTTCATTTGTTTTCCATATGTTAGCAACCACAAACTGCCAATCGCCGATCTCTAATTTCCTATCTCCATTCGCTTAACCCTTACCACATACTTTTCACCATAGGACCATGGAGGTGACCAGGGACTTGGCCTTAAGGTGCTAAGTATTTTAGTGCTTTGCTAAGGGCCTTTAGTTCCCTTATAAAGTGTCGCGCCCTTGGTTTCTTGTATTTACTCTGTTAGTGTCGGTATCTTCATCCCTCCGTCAAAGATAAAATCCTCTTGTTGCATTGCATATTAGGTGTCTTGCTCAGTCAGCTGAATTCCATTAGGAGCATGGATTATTTGATGGTAGTGGCTTGTTGTACGTTTTCCCTCATGTCTTTTACCTGCTGGCCCATTTCCATTCATCAAAACCATATGCAGTCACTTTTGGTCTTCGAAATTTCAAGAGTCATTTCTAGCGTTTCACTATCATTAGGTCTAGGGTTTCATCAAAAATTTCTCCAAAATGCCCAATAACAGTTAACAGACACATGAGGAAGTTCCAGTACCAATAAATTTCATAATCAATTGCTCAGAAATGTATTTTTCCTCAAAACTCTGTTTTGAGGAAAAACAGAGTATTCTAGGTTTTTGTTGTATAAATTCATGTAATTTCAGTTCTCTTGTATGTAAATCACTTCAGTGGCAACCCTGGTCACCTTGCCAAGCTTCAGCTACTCCATCCCCTGCAAGCCAAACACAAATCAAGTCATTCAGTTCATCAAAAAGCTCAAATAAAGTGAAAAGCTCAAAAAACAGAGTTGGAAAGTAAAGCATATTGCAAACATTATAAAGTGGGTTTTTATGAATCAAAAATTAAAAATCTCTTGGGTATGAATCATTCTCTCAGTTCAAAAGCTCATTTTTATTCAAGAAACAAGGTTGAGCAAAGTGAAAGCCGTTTTTTAGCAAAGGAAGTGAATTTGGAGAGAAACCGTCCAAATTCATGGGCGCAGCGCACTGGGTGAGTGGCGCGGTGCATACAAGAGGCGCGGCGCATACAATCACTCTCCTCAGTGTTAAATTGAATTGGCGTGGCGCATACAGTCACTCTCCTCAGTGTTAAATTGAACTGGCGCGGCGCACACAATGGGCGTGGCGTGTTGGGTTTGAGGTGCAGCATATAGAGCTGCCAAGCCCGTTCCTCTCAAAAACTCCCTCAAATCGCCAAAACCACTCAACACTTCCCATGTGAAAGTAAGTTAAGCCTACTTCCTTGCTAGTGAAGGAGTTTATCACAAAATTAATGGTGCTTATGTAAAATAAAAATCAAACCCTACTTCCTTGCCATTTCTCAAAAAAACAATATTACCTAGGGTTTGTATTTGTCATTTTGCTGCCAAGGTTATTCTTCCACTACTTCATTTTTTTCACTCCTCCACTCATTTTCTCAGCTTATCCACCCATTCCCCAACTCCCATATTTAGTCATCCCTATCCCCAATCCCCGTTAATCCCAAATCCCTAGCCCTAACTATCCCAAACCCTAGTTAAAATTTCCCAAACCCTAATTTTTGTCCCAAGAGCTTCATATCACCATTCAGCTAAGTGTACCATAATTTAGAGGGTTTTCATCATCATGTCAAGTTCCAATGAGTCATTTTACACCTTGTTCATGCTTCAGTTGTGCCTAGGTAAGGTTCATTTGCCTCTCCTACGGTTTTGAAGGTAATTTCTCTTGGATGATCAAAACATCAGCAAAAATTATATCCTGGTGTTCATACACCTTCCCCTATCCTTAATGTACCTTATTAAACACTTCCCATCACTGATATCCCTTAAATTCCTCATTTTCCCACAAACCCTAGTTTCTTGCTACAATTTGGTAATTTTCTGGGCTAGGCCTGTGTTTTTCCCTTTTGGACCTCTTCCCCTCACTCAATATTTTAAATTCCACTTTCTCTTGTTTCCTAACATCCCTTCCTACTTCCCAAAATATCCTCAAGAATTTAGGATCCCCTTATCTCCTCCCTTTCCCTTCATTTCGACAAATCCCATGTTCCACATATCAGGGTAGGTTTTACTCAAATGATGTTTCTGAGCAAGGAAATATGAATTTCGAAAACCTAAGAGTTTTTTTTGTCCATAATAAGCCAAGGAAGAAAAACCTCCACTTTTTACACAGGTGTCATGGTTTTAGAGAAATGTCAAAAATACAGTTGCCTCAGGAGAATTGATGCACCTCTGAAGTGACCTTGGGAAAATCAAGATTTATCCTAGCTTGGTTGGCCTAATAACTTTCTTGATGAGTCAAATGATACATAGACACAAATATCATTCCAATGAGCTATCATGAGCTCAATTGTGGATTAAGGAAGACCTTCAAATGTTTACTGCAATAGCACTCTGCCTTTAGGAATCCAAATTTTGCACATTTTGACCAGTCTTGTGAGATTTGATTTTTGACAAGGAAAATGAACTCCAAATTGAAAAATTCCAGTTGGGATGGAAATTAGACTAAATAATATTTCCAACAAGCTATGCTACATCCAATTTGGACACAGGGAAGGCCCTCAAAACTTGTCTACAAAAGGGTGCTACGCATAGAAATTTTTAACACAGAATTTTCTGCTCTATGCATCGCGCCACTTGGCGCTCGCTTTTGATGGGAGCCTCCAAATGACAAAATATGTTTTCCTACCAATGTCCAAGAAATTTTGACAGGTTTTGAGCTCTCAAAAAGGTCAAAAACACCCAAAAAATGACCTTACTGCCCCTATTGTGACACACAGGACACAGTGTTGCGAGAACTGAATTTTGGAGGGGCAAATGGAGGCCAAATTGACAAATTTCACTTGGGTTTGAAATTAGAAAGGTAGAAATTCCCAAGAAGCACAATTGGAGCTAATTTTGACACCACGAAGGCCTTCAAAAGTGGCTCCAAACAGGCGCTACGCATAGAGAATCAGGCATGGCACATAGGGGAAATTTTGCTCAGTGTGACCAAGTATACTTTGTTTTTCGCCTAACTTTTGACAGTTTGACTTTTTCTCCTTCTTAATTTAAAACTTGTGATGTAATTTCTTGTAAATGGATGCATAAAGATGTAAATATGTCAAATTTTCACTTATGGAGGTAGATTCATCTATCAAAAAGTTGTTTGAAACTAAATGAATCAGTTCCCTGGTTTCTAGAGGCAAGTTGTTCCACTACCTAATTTCTAGTTCTCAGTTTAGAATTAGTTGGAACAACTCCTAAACTTGTGAGCTCGACCCCTAGAGGCTAGGATGAGTTATGGTTTGTCTATATTTTGTGATTTTTCAGTCATTAGCATGGTTGGAATTTTGAGAAAGTAAAGAGCTTCATTGTACACTCATATCAGCATTTTGGCTAAGGAATTGAGACCAGGGTTTGCAGCACTCTTTGGGATCCTTGTGGCATGTTGTGTTGGTACAGTGCTTTCTTATGTATTCGTGCATTTACTTATGTGTTATGTATGTCATTTTCTCTCTTATTTCTTCTTAGCTAAATCAAACAAGAGTGAAAGTAGAACCCATTGAAATTGCAATGCTCTACTTGAGGTTTGCTTTAGTTTCTTGATGTTTTTAGCTATTTGGAGAGGATCCAAGGTTTCTTTTGCCCTATTCAACTCCTCCTCTATATAATCCCTCCATCTCATTCAATTAAAAGTTCCAAATTCAGTTGCCTACCTTGCTCCATTGATATCTCTGCAAGACTGAGCCTCATTCCCTGCACCCAAGATCTGCCTTTTTCATTAGAGCCAGCAAACGCATCATTTTTTCCAATAAAACTCTTTGCACTTATGCCTAGCCTAATATCAGTAGTTAAATCAGTCATGTCAAGCTTTTAGTGATCATAATTTGCTAAGATTGACCCGGAGAGAGCCCTCTCCCGACCTGGTAGGGCTAGCTACCAGGTTAAGCGTGGTTTGATGTTCTCCTAAATCCTACCTTTCTTAGCATGAGGTAGATTTAGGCACTAACATACTCTATACCATGCACTTACCGCATCAAAGCCCCTTATCGACGATTTTCACTTTGTGACAATGTGTTTTCCATCATAAATTGTCGATTGTTGATTGCCAATTGGAACCTTTATTCAACCCTATCCCTTGGTTCCATTAAGCCTTTGTGACCACCAACTATCGCACATCCTACATCCCACATCCCAATGAAATTTCATCATGGCACATGAGACAACCATTGCAAACCTCTGATTATTGATTACTGATGTGTTGTCATCACTACCATGTGGAACTCCCTGAGTGGTGACACATGTCATCTGGATATGGTCCATTGGGCCACTCACAATGGTCGAATACACCTGCCATTTGTCCTTCCGTACTACCACATCATGCTAAAGTCAGCCGCCAATTCACCTTATCAGAACCAATCACATCCTGCCATGTGTCCTCATCTGAGCTCACCACCTCCTGGCATCTGTGCTTATTAGAGCTTACCAGATGTTGTCATCTGTCCTTATCAAATCCAACCAGACACTGCATGTGTCCTCATCAGAGCCCATCACTACTGCCATGTGTCCTTATTGGACCCAATCGGATGCCACCATGTTTCTTGTTTAGAGGAGAGAGGAACTAGCTCGCCCACCTTGGTTTTGCGATGAATTCCTTTATTGTTTCTCTTTCAGCCTTCCCGATGATTTAACACTAAAGGATCAAATCTTGTTGTTTTCTTGTTTGTTGCACCGACGCTAGCCACTAAGGATCATCAAATGCGATTCACCAAGACATATGATTCACTAGGAGTTCTAATGTGTGGGATCTCTAATATATAATCGAAAAATTGCATTCACTATGCAATGCACCTTACAACCTATGATTGTCGATTGTCGAGACCTTAGGTTGTTGATATCGCTAATTATTGATCGACGATTTGCACTCATTGTGCTATGCACTTAGATCCTCCAATCATCGATTATTGAGATGGACTAGCCTCTGATCCTTAACTATCGATATGGCTTGGCCTTTGATTTTCAGGACTTGAGATGTGGGACTTGCGATATGCAATATTCTTACTTGCTTAAGGCTTTAACACCCTGAACTTCAGTAGGTCATAAAGTTTGAACCAAAATTCAATTTCTAGACTTCCACATATCATTGGAAAGATCTTCTAGAGAAATTTCGAATGAAAAGGGTCTAATTGGCCATTGATCCCATTTTCTACCTCAAAATATTTCTCCAACCTCAATGTGAATAGTTTTCTCCTGAACTCTTCAGACATATAGGAATCACATCCACAATGTGTCCTTAGAATGAGGCCTGCATCTCCCATAAAATTTCATCCTAGGCCATCACTGTAATCATCTTTTTATGGTTTCTCCAATAATCCTATTACTATGATTACTTTCTACATGAAGCCCACATCTAACTTGAGATTCCTCCTGGGCCATCACTACCAGCAACTGCTGCAATAGGAAACCAAGCTTGTTTGCTTGACGTTAATTCCGACACTCCTACCTATTGTTAGGAAGTTCAAACTACCCAACACATCTCCACAACATGACTATTGACATAAATGTCAACAAACTCAAAGATTCCTTCTCTAGGCCATTGGCCATGCACACAATGCCAACTGTCCAAGAATACCCCCCTCTGGCATTGATGGCAACACACCATCCTTATCTCCAAGTGATGGCCAAACCTCAGGCTGCTTCCACACATCTCATGTCATGAGACAAAAATGGCGTTCTTGTTAGAAAATTATATATTACGGAGCAATGGAACAAATAAAATATTGTAGAAATATAAACACAGAAAACTTATGAAACAAGAGAGACACAGATATACTTGGTTCACCCAGTTTGGGCTACGTCCACCCCAAACAGCCAGTCCTTCCTTTCTATTATCCAGCAAAATGAAGAGACGCAACCTACAGCAAATCCACTGTAATATCCTTTATTTTCTCTCACAGTCTCACCTCTCTGTTTCTCGCTCACACATAGAATACACATCTATTACAACCTCAAATACAATGCCCTCATACAAAGAGAGGGGTTTCCTTCTAGGGAAAAAAACAATAAACTAAACATAAGTTCTACCGTCAGATCATCCGCCTAATGAATGGCCCAGATTGACTAGAAATTACTATACTTTTACAAGGCAAATTTACATTTGTTTTTAGATTTGGGGGCGCTGCCCCCGAGCCCTCGTCGGGGGACCGCTAGCCCCCGGATCCCCCAGCCGGGGGGGATCGGCCCCCCCGGACCCCCGCGGGGGGGGGGGACAATTCCCCCTCGCATGGAGGGGTGTACAAACTTTTGGGGTATACATCCGGCTGAAACAAAGACCTCTGAAAAATCATGCTCCACACACAACAGTTCTTTCCGTCACAGTTATCCACAACTTTTCTCCCCCTTTGACATCAATGGCAAGGGGCCACAAGCTTCCCTACTCTCCTCATGAATTCACAAATTGTGAGGACAAGAGTCTAATTGCTAAGATGTGCATTCAGCATCATAGACCTATCTTCCATGACTATTTCTTCTACTACTCCATAAACTGGACAAATTTTATATTCTACGCCTAAACATATACTACCTCTAATTTTTCCTTCCAGATTTGGACATCTTATGCCTATTGGTTGAGCACTCTATCTGCCAATGCATCTTTTGTATCAAAATGATTGACACGCATTAAATTATTCATGGTGTTGTTGTTATGGAAAATACCAAGTTATAATGATGCATTTTGGCTCGCCCTTCTTTGCTGCTACTACTACTTCTATGACTGCTCTCATTCTTGAGAATATCCACTTCTCTCCTTGAGATGATTCTCATATATAGGGAATTCTCTGCAACTCATCCCAATTGCATCAACATAAATGATACAAATAGAACATTGTACTAGGAAAACTTTGCTATTTCTTTTCTTACAAAAATGTCCATTTGCACACATGGTTTATCAACATGAACCCATAAAAAACAATTGACATAGCTAGACCAATTGAGGGTTAAGGGACCTGAAAATATTACACCAATTGTGTTTCATGAACACATGACTGTTGTGCATAATCAAACTTACAACTTAAATGAAATAAGAGTATTTCACCAATGATGAAAACCTTTCATTTGCTCAGCAATACTCCTTTCTAAGGCTACCCATTGTTTCCTACTATTTCTTATCAAAGAAGCTCCGCCAAATCCAATGCTCCCTGATCTCCTGTAAATATATCTTGCCTTTTCTTTGGGACTGATCCTATGGCCTTGATAAGACTATTTGCTTCCTACCATTCCACATTTCCACTGCATCCCATCTTTTTCTCACAACAAAATATATCGTTGTGTCCTTCTAATGTTGGTTGCGCTAATCCTTCATGAATCAAATGCACCATATTTTTCATCTTCATGATCACCTACATTTGACTTAATCAGCCTCCTGTGAGGCCGTTCTCTTCCTTTACTGAAGAGAAAAAGAGTATCTACTCCCCCTGAGTAGATCATCGTCTTTCTTCCTCCAAACCCTTAAAGGTCGAGTTCTCATAGAAGCATTTACTTTTTGCTTCTTCTTCACCCATATTTGGTTCTTGTCTTAGCTTCAGTTGGGTAGAGGAAACTTTCCTTTCAATTCCTCTTTCTAAACCCACATCTACTTAGATCCTCTCTTCCTTTTAGAAGGTACTACTAAAAGAGTATGAGGATCACTTTTTTTACTTATTCCTCCTCTATGGACCATTCTCTATTGAGATAGAGCACTGAGGACATATGAGTATATTTCAACTCTACTCATTCTCCTTGTCCTCAAATCCTAAGTTGTTGCACTCGCCTGCACATATTGAGAAGTATTTTGTTTCTTCTCACTTCTACAGACAACTCTCTTGTGCCTGAGATTGCCACATTGGAACATTCAACATGGCATAAGATCATAGCATGGGAGTTACCCTTTTTGAAACCTCTTTTGTAAAAGCTTCTCTCAAGGCCTGCATGCCTTCTTCTAGTCTTATTGTGCATTCTTGTGTTTCCCCTACCCAGCACATCTTGTTTCCTTGCAAGACATCTACAACCTATGGCTTTGTGTCCAAAAATTTTGCAAGAAAAATAAAAATCATGAAAAGCCTTATGTTGACAAAGGTTACCTTTCCTTTTAAGGCTCTATATTTAAGGAGGAGAGGTCCTCTGGTGGCTCTTCATGTGACTTCTATGACAGTTAGCACAATTTTCATGCACTCTTCCTTACATTTGCCTTGCCCTCTTCTGTTGCGCTTATTGTTGCTGTTGCTTGGGCGTCTGCCGCACTTGCTACTACTTCTTCTTAAGCTTCTACTTCTCTAGTTGTTGTTGTTGTCCAACAACCTTTATTTTGTTGTTGTTGAAACCTTCCACCTTCTGATATCAATACAACCCTTTATTTGACTTCTCTAAGTCATGTCTCAATGAGACTACCTCAGCTTGTAGTCTCTCGCAGCAAGCCTCCTTTATACTCAACTGATGGGTTAATGCTAGCCTCTTCTTCTTGCAAAATTAATTCAACTACTGTTTTTCTCAACTTTCCATTCTCAAGATCATAGACTTTCAGCTGCTCCTCTTGCTTGAGAATTTCTTCTGATAGGTCCTTGACCTCGTTTAGAGCCCAAATCAACCTATTTCTAGAAAATATCCCTTCATCTCGATCCTTTTCTTCACCACCATACGTGTTAGCTTCTAAGCAACATTGTCTCTCTTCTGAGACATCTTCCTCATTAGAAAAATTTATTATGAGAAACAACATTACCATGTTATGGTTCATTTCCAAAGAAATAGGGCTCTTAAGCCTCTTCTTGACCCAGATGGTTGTCTCCACTATACAAACATTGAAATATTTTCAACAATTCCTTTTCTAACTCACAATGCCTCACTTTATCAGCATCTGACTTAGATAGCCCCTTTATAATAATCTTCTTGTCTTTTTCGTCCTGATTTCCCTTTTCTCCATTCAATACGGCGAGGCATATGTCACCATCCAGGGACATCAAGTAGGCTTCCATTCTAACCTTCTATATTTCATACCAGAGCTCATGGGATGACCTATCTAAGAATGGAACTCCTTCTGCTGCTAGCCAAACTTCATTAGCCATTTTTTCCCTTTGATCTACCTTTTAGTGATTCAGTTATTTCAGAAGTAACTTGGCTTTGATACTAATTGTTGGAAGCAATGTTAAAATAAAGAGGGGACTAAATCAATATTTAGGTTAATTTTAACTTCTTTGTGCCAATTTACTTTTCTTATTTAACTTGCAATTCATCCATATAACCAACAGCTATATATAATGTGGCAAAAACATATACTCAACATACAGGAAAACAAAGCATAATCATCATATGCATTCAACACAAGGTTTTTCATGTGGAAACCCTTTCAGGAGGAAAACCACAAATTTCTTGTTGTAATTGATGTAAATTAAGAGAACCCACTCTATTATATCAATCTGTTTTCTGAGCACCCACTCAGAGGAAGCACCAAATCCCTCTATTTGTAGACACCTATCCAACTTACCAAAAGCACCATATGAAGCACAGACCTAATGGATTTGTTGCAAGCATGAACTTGTAGGTCCTTAGATTTATGAAAGCACCAACTTGCATGAGACACAGATCCCCAAGCCTTCCCAAGCTCCACTAGAGATGGAAGCACCAACCCAAATTCAAATAGGCACTAAATGTTCACTATATTTTGGCAACAACTTTGCCCAATAATGGATTTGAACTTTGCTCACTCTGATACACTTTGCAGCTCTTTGTAGCTCTCTTCAACAACCTTATGATCTTCTCAACAAGAGTCACTCTCAACCTTTTTCTCTCTACTCTCGACAACATTCACTTTGCTCTACCCACGCACCTTTGTCGTCTTCTCTTCATCAGCATACATCAGCTCTTAGTCTTCTGCACTCCTCAGCAGACAGTCTACTCTTAGCCTTGCTTCACACAACACATGCTCATATCCCTTCCTTCTACTCACAGAAGCTCACAGGCAACTTTAGCCTTCCACAAAGCGCACAAGCACTTAAGACTTACACACACAGCACAAGCACTTCATCATTCCTTACAAAGTGCACAGGAAACTAACACCTTTCACATAGAGTGCAACCACTTTAGCCTTGTCTCAAATATCACAAGCACTTTAGGCCTTCTTCATACACATAGGAAACTATCGGCCTTTACACACATAGCACACAGGCACTTTAGCCTCACACACAAAACTCTTTCCTCTTGTCTCTCACTGGAAAAATATGTTGCATTCCCCCACATGATTAATCGAGGTCCTGGGTTTGTTCCTCTATTGTCTCCCCGATCGATGTTTCGACACTATGTTGTGTCAATACTAAACATTGTACCTTGGCATGGCCCTGCATTTTGCTGCTTGCATCAGACTTGGTCTCTACCACTGCTTTCACTGAGAATGGGCACCTAACCAACCTAGTTGTCTTCTCCTTACTGGGAATTAATTCTGATTCGACCTTCTTACTCAATCAAGGCACAATCCTCTCTATGTTGCAGCTCTCCCATCACTGAGGCTCTCCATGCTTAGAATTTAATCTTCGTCCACCTGCTCACTTCACTAAGACTATCCATGCCTCTTCATGGCTTACAGTACTTTGACATGGCTTTTGTTGTTTTGCATTTATTTCTATAATGCACGCATGGGATATCTCCAACGACCAACTCCACTACCTCTGTAATTACTCTTCAGCTACCAGCCCATCTAGCCTTCAATGTCTTGTACTATACTATTAGAGAATTCACATCAGAATGTTATATTGGATCTTCCACATTGCAACTTTATAGTGGTGCAATGCTACACAATGCCAATTTTCATTTTCTGATATTCAAGCCCCTTTCAATTAGCACCTTGATGTATCTCATCCATAGGATCAGGTGCTCTGACCAAGCACCAACCATGACGAAGCCCCCTTATCGATGATTTTCATCTATTCCCGATATGTCCGCAGCCATAGACCATCGATTGCCGATCTTCGATTTCCTAGTACCTTCCTCATAACTCTTACCACATAGTTCTCACCATAGGACAGAGCACAGTGATCGGGGGCTTGGCCTTAAGGTGTTAAGTCTTTCAGCGCTCTTTCAGGGGCCTTTGGTTCCCTTATAAAGTGTTGTATCCTTGGTTTCTTGTATTTCCTCTAGACCATGCGCTTACCACATCGGAGTCCCTTATCAGTGATTTCCACTTTGTGAAAATGTATTATCCATCACAAATCTCCAATCACCAATTGCCGATTGGCACCTTTGTTCAGCCCTAGCCCTTGCTTTCCTCAAGCCTTCACGACCACCTGCTTTCTCGCATCTCGCATCCCAATGAAATTTCATTGTGGCACATGAGCCAACCATTACAAACCTTCGATCGCCGATATGAAGTCATCACTGCCACATGGAACTCCCTCAGTGGTGATATGTATCACCTGGATATGGCCCATAAGGCCACCCAAAATGGTCGAGTACAACTACCACTTGTCCTTTCATACTACCATGTCATGCTGATGTCAACTTCAACTAGGCCTTATTAGAAGCAATTAGATCTTGCCATGTGTCCTCATAAAAGTTCACCACCTATTGTCATGTGTCCTTATCGGAGCTTACTAGATGTTGCCATCTGTCCTTATTGTATTCAACCAGACACAACCATGTGTCCTCATCATAGCCCATCACTAGCTACTATGTGTCCTTATGAGACCCAATCACATGCCACCACATGTCTTTCTTAGAGGAGAGAGAAACTGCCTCACCCACCCTAGTTTTGCGATGAATTCCCTTATAGTTTCTCTTTTGGCCTTCCTGACAATTTAATAGTAGAGGATCAAATATTGCCATTTTTCTATTTGTTGCACCAATTCCAGCCACAAATGATGACCGATTGTGATTCGTCGAGACCTCTGATTTGGCAGTAGTTCTAACATGCAGGATGTCTAATCGCTAATAGGAAAATTTCCTTTTTTTGTGATGCACCTTAGAACCTTTGATTGCCGATTGTTGGGACCTCTGATTACTTTTTGTTGGGACCTTCAATTTTCGCGACCTCTGATTGTCAATATCACTAATCATTGATCGATGATTTTCACTCACTGTGCCATTCACCTAGATCCTTCAATCACCAATTTTCAGGATGGTTTGGCCTATGATCTCTAACTGTTGATATCACTTGGCCTATAATTTTTGGGACTTGTGATGCACGACTTGTGATATGCGGTATTCTTCCTTGCTTAAGGCTTTAACACCCTAAACTTCAGCAGTTCATAAATTTTTAACCATAAGTCCATTTTTGGACATCGACATATTTTTGGAAATATCTTCCAGAGATCCTTCTAATGGAGGGGGTCCAATGAGCCATTTATCCCATCTGATACCTCAAAATATGGCTCCAACCTTACTACCAATCTTCTACTCGTGAACTCTCTGAATAGCTATGAATCACATCCATAATGTGTACTTAGCATGAGGCATGGATCTCCCATGGAATTCCATCCTAGGCCATCACTATAATCATCATTTTATGGCTTCTCCAATACGCCTACTACTATGGTGACTTTATACATGAAACCCACAACTACCTTGAGATTCCTCTTGGGTAATCACTACCAACATATGTTGCAACAAGCAACCAAGCTTGTTTGATTGACATTAATGTCAACATTCCTACCTACTGTTAGGCACTGCCAACTTCCCAACACATATCCACAACATGACTATTGACATCAATACCAACACACTTGTAGATTCCTTCTCTAGGCCATTAGCCATGAACAAAATTCCAACTATCCAACAGATTCACCCTTAGTGAAAGAAGAATATTGTGGCCACATCCTGCAGATAGGGATCCTATGAACAACTGTAGCAGATGGACAATGTTGTGGAGGAGTATAGGCACATATTTTCCTTGCCCACAAGGGTACCTCTACATAGTCAAGTCAACCACTCCATCGATTTGACCCGAGGCATGCCACTACCCAATGGGCCTATCTATCGACACCCTGTTATGGAGAATGATAAAATCAAGAGGTAGATTTAGGAGTTGTTGTAGAAAGAGAACATTAGGTCAAGTTCATCACCCTGTGGGAACCCGACAAGTTGGTACAGAAGAAGGATGAGACCTGGAGACTTTGTATTGACAGTCAAGTGCTAAACAAGATCACTATTCGGAATAAGTATCCTATCCCACATATTGATGAACTTATGGACCAGCTCAAGAGGGCCAAATATTTTAGCAAGATTAATTTGAAGTCTAGTTATCACCATTACCAATCAAACCCTCTAATTTGTGGATAACTTCCTTCAAATCCAAGGAAGGCATTTTCAAATGTATTTTCATGCATTTCATGTTGACTAATGCCACTGCAACCTTCATGGGGTTGATGGACGATATCTTGCAACCCTTCCCCAACTCATTCATGGTTATGTATTTGGATGACATTATGATCTTTAACCAGAGTTGGGAAGAGAACCTCCACCATATTCAATAGGTCCTCCAAACCCTATGGTAGCACAAGTTGTGAGCCAATTTGGGATCCTCGTTAAGTTGTGGTCCTTTTCATATTCTCCTATCTATACGGTAGCCTCATCTTGCACCCTGTCCGCTTCTTATGCTTACCTAGTTTCCTCATAGTGCACTATTCTGAAGGAACCTCAATCTTACCCACACAATTGTCTATTTTCTCTTGGAGCCCTTCTACTTCCTTCTTATCATGCAACAACTTCATACATGTCTTCAGGAAAGTGGCTAATAGCGAAGGATCCACATCTTTCACTTCACTATTCCCAACTGATTTTTCTTGACTCTCAGACGTAGAAGCTTCAGTGAAATTCTTTTTAGCCTGCATAAAAGTTTCTTTAGCCTAGTTGAGGTCAAACTTGACTTCCTTTTCAGTAGCCTTGTGCACACATCCTTCAATCTCTCATTGATTTCCCTTATCTTCGCCTATGGCCATACCACTGCACGTTACAATATTGATGTTATGATATTCTTCACGAGGCTCTAACCTGATCATATGGATATTCTATGTAGGTTGTTGGGTCTGCATCTTTTTCTCCTAGATATTTTCTATAAGTATGGGGAAATCTTATATCACATGGTCGAGTTGTCTGCAATATTGACAAGACAAATGCATTGGTTTCTAACTCTCGCACGCAAAATGTCTAGCTTCACCATAGTTATAACAAATAACTTGTCCGCAACCTTTTCCAGCCACTCCTCCTCTTCCTCTTCCACAACCTTGGAATCCTCCGCAAGCTGCACCCACATCGTGATCTTGAGGCTGATTTTCTGCCCACATTCGCTAGGTAGGGGTCCTATCCATCATTAGTTCATAACTTCGACAATGACGCTCATTGTTGCACTTTACTTGCTAAGTTAAGCTTTAATTTCTTTTGTCAACTCGAGTAGGTACACGTAGAGGCATTTATCTAATGTATATAGATCTAGAAATATCTAGTGTTCTAATGATAGCCTAGTGAATTGAAATTAACAATGCTCTCTTACAAGAGGTGTCTCCTTGTCCTTTTCAAACACTTAATCATTGATTTAGATGAAAACAAATATGATTGAAATCTAACTTCCTATTTAAAAAAAAAGAGTATTAATTACTTGTTGAAGATTCTACCATTCCCTTACAAGAACTTTACTCTATAGAATCCCATCCAATCCTAATTCATAACAATTCAAAACAGTTTCTAAATCTCAACTAGTCAAGGCAATGAATGAGATAAGTAACTTTGGAAATCAATAATAGTTAATCCTCTTACAAGATTCATTCATCTAACTATAGATTCAATTCTGCAATTACAAATCTTAATCAATGGAAATTGAGCTATGAACTAACTCTAAAATTGAAATCATAAAATAGCAAACATATTTGTCAACTTCAAGATGAATATTGGTTGAGACTTCTTACAAAGTTATTTCACAACAAATACAAATCTCTTCAATTAACAATTTTCAATTGCATGAACTTGCAACACATGAATTAAATAGCAAACTCTAAATATCAAATCTATCTATGCAATGTATAAAGAAAACTCAAGAAGGAGTTTACCAGCTCCGTAGTGGGGACCCTTCCACACTTTGCAAGCACACTTTAGGCTAACTCAAATAAAGAAAAATATTGGATCTGAAAGCATAAGATGAACTCAATACTGTAGCTCTGTATTTAAGTCCGAGAATAAAAAATACATAGACTACGTTTCCAAATATTTCATATATAAAACAAATAATCTACATAGTTCTCCCTTTGAGTTATTTATTATAAATCTCCATAAAAAGGAAGAACCTATTCCTACTCCTTATTATCCTAATAAGATCCTATAAATTACATCAAAGGAGGTCGAATTGGATTAGATCTTCCATTTAGGAAAAAATCTCAAAAATAGAAAATTTTGTTCACAAAATCGGAAATTTCTGCTAAAGTAGTTTGGTTTGACTAGCTTTGACCGGCCACCTATATTCTTCAAATATGGAAGTGGATAGGTAATCCACCATCTCTGTACATTTAGGTTCATGCCCACAATCTTCGAATTTTCCATCCTGTTTTGCAACATGTCAAACAATGGAGTGATTACAGGAAGTTGCAACATCTTGTAATTTTCTGGAAAATTTCAATTTTAGCAAAACAATTTCAAAAATTAATTTCAAGATAAAAATAATGACAATGACATTATACCATTCAGTTTCTAGCAATCATAGAGGAAATATAAAGGTTAAATGGTAAGAAATGATGAGCAAAAGAGGACTTTTAAGTGAAATGGTCAGTTATAAATTGATACTAATATTCCCCCTAACTCAAGATTTTACATCCCCTCATGCAAATGAATTCTAACTTGTCAAACGTTTGTTTCTTCTTCTGCTTTTGCCTTAGCTGCCTGGGGTAGAGCATTGATGTTCATTTGCGCCTTGTACTCTGTATTCAAAATTTAGTATTTAGTTTTGATTGCTTTCCTCTGCTTGTACAGTTTATAGGCCCTGTTACCTATCTGAACCTTGTAGTCTTGGAGTTTCCTAACCTTCTTCTTCAACTTTTCATTTTTATCTTGAAATTTCTTGCTTTCTGTTCTAAGAGTTTCATTTTCTATCTTCACCACCCTTTCCAAAACTTTAGACTCCATAAGTTGTTGCTACAATTTTTCAACTCTCCTTTCCAACTTCCTTTTCTTCTTACTTGAAAGTTTCCGTTCTTGTGGTCCCTTCTCCTTATCTCTTGTTTCCAATCCTTGTATATAATCATATTGAGGCTATTGTAAAATATCATCTTCTTCCATTGTTTTCTCTCTTTTACCAAATTTAGTCTTTCTGCACTTCCTTGTGTAGGTGGTAAAAATTTTATCCTACTTAGCTTTCTCAGTTTCCTCCCTTACCATTCTTCTTGTCTCTATAATGCTGCTGGATGGAGTAGAGATACTAGGTCTGTGCTCTGAAAATTATTCTTCTATAGCATCCACATGAATCAGTAACTCTGGATGTTGCTGCCCTTCCTTCTCTTCATCTGCTATAAATTCATTAGTCACCAATTTTGTTTTCCATGAGATACCTATCTTTTGCAATTCAAACTCAATTAAGTTTTTCACCAAGCCAAAATGATATAATCTCCTATCCTTGTTACTTCTTTGTTTTTGTATAGTTTTATACATCTTGGTTAAGCTTTGCAAAAGAAAATAAGGAAATCTTATAACATAGTCTCCCCTTAGATGCATTAGTGGTTTCATATGATAAAGGAACACTATACTATATATTCCCTCACATGTTATGAATTTCTAAATCACATAAACTATTTCATCCCATGGACGAATGAGCCAACTCCTAGGAATCACTGATTTCCAATTAACTGTTGATACCCTTGTTCTAGATACAAAATGTTTCTAGGTTTTCTCCTTACACTGCTTTGCTATGAAATACATCTCTCCCTTTGGACTTATGCCTATAGCCTAGGCAATTGTATCCTCTGAGACTCTAAAAGATAGGTTCCCTACAGTGGCTCTTTCTCTAGTGAATGAAGAGGCAAATTCCATGGCTGTTAACTCATTACGTCCATTGAATTTTTCTAAGAGTATTAACCATTATTTTGCTCTAAAGATTTCTAAGCAATATCTTTGCAATTTGGAAAGGTCGAATTGTTCTGGCTCTGTTCTCTTTTCCATGAGAAAAAAAATTACCTCTTTTTACCTTGCGTTGTAAGAAAAATGTTACTGTGAAAAAAAAGTACTTCTTTTGCCCTGTACTGTAAGAAAACTTTACCAAAATTTCTTTGAGAAAATTACATGAGCCTACGTTGTCCTGAGTGGTATGCATTTGCCTTTTTGTCTCTGTTCGAGTGGAATACGCTGCTATTTTTGGATTGGAAACTCCCTTTTTACCGGTCTTGTAGAATTATCTTGCGTGTTGTGGCCTTTCTTACTCATATGTTGAAATTTTCATTGTCAACATACTTGTAACATCATACACATACCTTAGAGAGGGTTCTCAGGAATTCAGAATTATTTAAAAAAAAACAACACTTCCTATGTTTGGGCTCTTATCAGTACTCCACAATAAACGCAGCGTTCACTTTACCTCTTTCAACATAGTGTTTGCATTAATGATGAGCCCTACTGCCTTCATACAACATTCAATTATGTAATGAACCCTTGGTTTCTTCACACAATGTTTAATTTATTGATGAGCCTTTGGTTCCTTACACAACGATTTCTTAATAATAGGCCCAATATCTATGAGTAGTAGTCATGTTTAATTCAAATGATGAAATTGGGTATGATGGTATTGTATGAACCTAGCTAAGACCGTGAGGGATGCGGATCATTATGGTCTCTTCATATGGATCTCTATTATGATCTCTTCCTATATATCTCTATTACGATGACATTTTTTCATAATCTTACTGCAATACCCTTTTGAAATTATATGTCATCATAACATATGTACTGTGTTTTATTTGTTTGTTTGTTTGTTTTTTAGGTTAAAAACCATAATTTTTTTTATATAACTCATAACTATACAAATCATTGGACCTAGCCCTGTACATCAAAAATTATAATATGTAGCTTCTGATCTGTGGCTTTTGACTGTTTAATTAGATCTTGAATATGCTTGTTTTAGTGGATTTGTTGGTACATATGATTGATCGATTGAAGTGGTTGAAGTGGTGGAATGGTATGTACAAGATAAGAGTATAGGATTTAAGGATCGGGTTTAAGGATTTAAGGATCAAGTTTAAGGATTTATGTAGAGAAGGATAGGTTGGATAATAGAAACTGAAATCAATAAACATCATGAACCACTATTTAAAAATTGGAATTAATAAAAGAAATTAAAGTA
Organism: Pinus taeda; assembly: GCA_000404065.3. Classification (NCBI taxonomy): domain Eukaryota; kingdom Viridiplantae; phylum Streptophyta; class Pinopsida; order Pinales; family Pinaceae; genus Pinus; species Pinus taeda. Next base: position 82,239 of record APFE030340202.1, read on the forward strand.
TTAAAATTAAATTCTTATAGTCTTAAGATACTTCCTTGTTTGAAATCTAACTTTGTTTGACTTGTTTGATGTGTTCAGGCATAACAGAATGTGATGGTGCAATCCTTTTCTCTCTTAAGTGCAGTCTTCTTCTTCTTAACAGGTCCCATCTGGAAAATTTGCATATAATAGGTCCCTTTTCTGATGTGTTCTTCTTAACAGGTCCCATCTTGAAAAATAATGCTCTATTGAAAAGTAAGTAAAACAAATTCCTTCCTCTCCTGTAATAAAATTATGAAAATAAGGAGATGAAAAAGTATGAAAAGGTTCAAACTTTTCTCCTCCCCTGTTGATCTTATGACTTGTCCTAAATTCATCACTATGCAACAGAGGATTTTATTTAGAAATACAAATGAAAACAAAATGAATTCTTACTGGCCATTTTCTTAGTTTTCCTATAAGAATTCATGTTTAGAGTGTGCCAAAGTCTTGTTTTCACATCTATATTGTTTATTTTTTTATTTTTATTTTCCGAAAATTCTAAAGTAGAAAGATAACTTAAGGCATAGATATTACAGGAGGCTGATGTACTAACTGAACCTAATTTTGTTGTATCACTGTCTTCACGAAATATTCTTTGCTGATAGGCTTACAATAAATCTTCAGCCTATGTCCATTTACTAGAAATGTTCTTCCTTCTTAGTCAATTGTAGTGAGTTTGACTGATCCATTCTCAAAGAATTCAATGATTTCATAGGGGCCCATCCAATGGGTTGTAAATTTGGCTTTGTAGTATTTGAATTTTGAGTCAAAGAGTAATGCCTAGTCACCAAATTGAAACTCTTTCTTCTAGATTAATTGATCATGCCACTGTCTCCTTTACTATTGTATCATTGTTGTCCTTTCCACTGCTTGTTGTCTCATCTCGTCCAACTGATTCAATTGCATGATTCTTTCTTGTTGTGCTTCAGAGAGGTTTATTCCTAAGTCTACAACCAATTTGTAAGTATGTACTTGAAATCCTATTGGTAGCATGACTTCTTTTCCATACACTAGTCGATAAGGTGTAAGCCCTGTTGTGTTTTTCCATGTGATCCAAGAGTGCCTCATTGAGTTTATCTACCTAATTGTTTCTATTCATGGCCACTCTTTTAGTCATAATTCCATCAAGAGTATTTCTTGTAGATTCCACTTGGCCATTGACTTGTGGATGGTAGGGTGTACTCCTTCTATGCTTGATTTCATACTTTTCAGTGATGTCTTGAACCAATCTAGATGTAAATTGTGTCCCTTGATCTATTACTATTTGATCTAGGTGGCTCCAAGGACACACACAAGACAAAGAGGACTCAGGAAAGCTCAAAAATAAAATTATTTGGATTATGCTCAAACTAGGACCAAAGTGTAGATCTCGTCATCTTGATCGTGAAGGTGTGAACGGTTTGTCAATCCAAGTCTGTATACAAAAGTTAGAAGCAGTCAAAGTTGGGTTGACTTTGTGATCATTGGGCAGCTTAAGGAGGCCACAATTTGGACCGAACCTAGCCACTAGATTCCAGACAAATTCGGCTGGATTTTGGCTGAAATTGTGGGGTCGTTAATTGTGGAGTCGTTAAAATGTATATTATTGCTAACAAAAACAAAAAAAATAATAAAAAAGCGGGTGGGGGCCACCAAACCCACCACCCCCAACACACATACACCATATTTGAATGGGCTGGTGGGAATTGAACCCACTCGGCCACGTGGTCAACCCACACCATGGGCGGCCCAACTGAAACATTTAAAAATACAACCTCTGCCTAAAAACTTTAATGTGCACTCTAAAATTGCTAACCACCCACTTTGGAAAAATCGCCCGAAACTTTAAATTAACCCAAAATTTTACTAGTGTACATAGCTTGAGGTAGAGGAGGAACCAGGAGTGGGCATGATTTTTGAGACAAGTAATTTTTAATTAAATTTTATGCAAGTGGAACCATCTTGAGCAGAATTTTGTAGGAGGGCCAAATTTTCACTTTGTCAGATTTTGACAAATTTTATATGGATTCAACACCTCTTAATGCCACAAATACAATGGAGCTGTATGTTCCTCCATTAGGGTTCTACATATTTCGTCCATTTTCAGTATGCATGTGGAACCATGATCGTTGTAAAAAAAGGATCAGAACCATGATTCTTGAAATTTTCCCGAGGAGGTAATTTTTCTCCATGTCAGAATATAGTCAAGTTTATACTTGTTTTTCATGGTTTTACATAGGGATCGCAATGGCGAGGTCAAATTCACCATTTTAGTTGTAGATTTCCAGTCCAACCATGGAGCAGAATCTTTGAGGAATCCCGAGGGAATCTAAAAGATTCCTTGAGCCCCAGATTCTCAACCTTTTAGAATTCAAAGATTAGACAATCGATTTTTCACTATTCGACGTAACAAATCTGATGGTGTGTTTAGATTTCTCATTCTCTCATTCTATTCTTCAGCCACTATTCTAAGGGGAATGCAGGTGTCAACATCCATGTGCCAACAGTCATGTGATTGATGTTGTGAGATCGATGGTCTGAACAACGTTAGCAGTTTGGCATCTGCTTCATCAGATGGCCCTTGGTTGTGAGGTATATGTTGTGTTCATGTACTTCTTCTTCATGCATTGTGTTGCACAGGTCCTTGATTGATGCTTGACGTGGGATCTTGTTTCTTACTCATTTTTATGGTTCCTGCTTGATGTGATGTGGAATCGCCTATGTGATGTACTTGTTGTCATGATTCATTATGTTTTGAGATCCCTTTGTTGTATGTGATGGGATACTCATGTGTCACCATGCATGTTTGCTTTGAGATCCCTTTTATGCCATGTTGGCAGGATGCTCATCGTGCATGAGTTTTTTGTCATACTGATAGGATTCTTTTGAGTGAGAGTTCTTGTAGCTGAACATGTCTTAGAGCCATTCCTGCGTGAGGAAATGTTTCCTTGCATGATATCGACGTCACCTCTATGTACATCACCACTTTTGACAGCACTTAATGCCGCGGCCTACACCATCTTGACACTAGGGCTTGGAGACGTAGTCCCTCCTAGACGAATTCCGTTATCAACAACTGATGTTTTTATGTTGCTGATGATTGACATGTTCCTCTTCTTTACAACATGCAGATGTATTCATTAATGTTCTTTTAAAAATGCAATTTAACACACCACGAAAGTAAAAGGTCTTGGAAGGGTCCTTCGTCACACCCAAACCTAGATGAAGTGGTATGAGAGTGGTCTTTACGTTGATGTGAATTGCAGCATGAACAATGGAACGTGCAGTGAGAGAGGATGAAAAAGCGATGTACGAGACCATGCTCAACATTTCCAAAAGGGTAGAGATAATGTATGAAACTCCACAGAAAGAGATAGAGGAAAAGGAGCGATTGCAACTTCAGTTACAAGCCACATAAGAGGCTCTAGAAGAACTGAAGCACAACAAACGTAATATTCAAACAGAGAACGTTGAATTGAAGACGTGCCTACATGAAGAGAAAGAGGAAAAACAAAGTTTGCTACGACAACTACAAGCAAAGGATGAGGCCTTGGAAAAGTTGTAGCGAGACCCATGTGAGGTAAAAAGTAGTTGCCCATATTCATGTACGTTTCCTGATGATGATTTCACTATTTTTGAAAATCATACCTCAGGAATTGGCTCCAAATCGTTGAAGAGAATGGGGTATGAAGGAAACGTTTTGGGTGTTAATGTCCAAGGCATTATCAACCCCATCAAAGTAGAGGAATTACCATGTCGAACATGACTTGGGTATGTCAGAAAGGAAGTTGGGGAATGCACCACGATAGTTAGTGAACCACCAAAAACAAATCATGAGAAACCCTCATCACTTCTTTCCAAATCGAAAGAGGAGGTAAAAGATGTTGATTTCATTTTGGTTTTGTCTTCACATAATATGAGTTCTATTGGAGATTTGGAGATCCCAATTACAGGGACAAACATGAGGTTCCTTACAAGGATGAGGCATGAGGAGGAAGAAGAACTTGGTGTTAATAACCAAGGCATAACTCAACCTTTAGAGTTTGTTCACAAACATTGATTTTTAGGCTTAAGATACACTAAAGGAGAATGCTCGAAGGTGTCAAATTTGCCTAAGGCATCGTCGAAATCATCGAGGAGAGAGAATGATGGGAAAACATCCCCATCATCCCATGGCAGTTTCCATTGCAGGGAGAGAGCTAAGGCAAGTTCTCATCACCATACTTACACCAAAGACAGCAAGGGAAGGTATAACCACTTTCGATCTTCGAATGTTCATTTCGATTATGATCATATTGTTAATAATGAATGTGAAACATGGCATCCAAAAATATGCACCTTTTGTGGATTAAATAGCCATACATTTTCTAAGTGTTGGAAAAGAATCGCAGCACAAAAAAGGATGAGGTGTGAAAGACCCTCTCAAAAGCATGAAAAGAAGCAAGTTAAGCAAATCTAGAGGAAGAAGATGTATTGCAGTCATTGCGATAGAAGTGGCCATCAAAGAGCCACTTGTTGGAGGCTCCATCTAGAGAAGCACCTTCAAGACAAAGTGTTGGTGCGTGAACCAGGTGAAGCAGTTGTTCGACAAGCAAAATCGCCACAAGGAGGCGACCCATTCACCTTGATAAGTGAAAATGGTTTCTAGACATGTTGTCGTTTCATGGTCATTATTTTGTAAACCATTTGTTGCATTTTAAGATGTAAAAGTGATGATGTGTTTTCCATCACTTGTTCAGCAACAATTATGTCTGGTCACATTTTGAGTCTCATTTTACACTCTGAAAGTGATGTTATGTTTCCATAACTTGCTAAGACAATAGTGTTTGGCCTTATGATTGTAAATCATGTGTTGCAGTGATGATGTGTTTTCCATCACTTGTTGAAGCAACAATGATATGTTGGCCTTGTTGTGGTAGCTGGGTTCTCGCGTCCATCTTGATGTACACTTGAACACTGAGTATGTGTTATAAACTTGTGGCAAGTGTGGGACGTTTGGGTCATTAGTTGGTCATGAAAGTCAAACATGTAATTTGCGAAACAATGAACTATATTTTGCAAAGGTTACAGGTGTCGGCTCATTGCTTAAGGATCTGAAGAACAAAGGTGAAGGATATGGAAGCGAGACCTTTCAGGACACTTGTGATGCAGATAAGGTACTAGAGCATAGATCACGTCGTCCTGGTCACGACGTTGTGAACAATTCGTCAATCCAAGTCCGTATGCGAAGTTAGAAGCAGTCAAAGTTGGGTTGACCTTTTGATTACTAGGCAGCTTAAGGAGGCCACAATTTGGACCGAACCCAACCACTAGATTCCGGCCAACACCAGACAGATTCCAGGTGAAATTGTGGGGTTGTTAATTTGACTCCAATGGTCAAAAACAAATTTTCAAAAAAAATGCATATTATTGTTAACAAAAACAAAAAAATAATAAAAAATTGGGGTTGGGGCCACCAACCCCACCACCCAAAACGCACCATACACCATATTTGAATGGGCTAGTGGGAATCGAACCCACCTGGCCGTGTGGCCAGCCTGCACCATGGGAAACCCAACTGAACATCTAAAAACGCAACCTCTGCCCAAAAAATTTAACACACACTCTAAAATTGCTAACCTCCCACTTTGGAAAAATCACCTGAAACTTTATATTAACCCAGAAGTTTACGAGTGCATGTAGTTCGAGGGAGATGAGGAACCAGGAGCAGGCACACTTTTCGAGACAAGTAATTTTTAATTAATTTTTATGCAGGTGGAACCATGACTAAGCAGAATTTTGCAGGAGGGCCAAATTTTCACTTTGTTAGATTTTGACAAATTTTATATGGATTCAACACCTCTTGATTCCATGAACACAATGGCGTTGTTGGTTTCTCCATCAGTTTTCTGCATCTTTCAACCATTTTCAATATGCAGGTGGAACCATGATTGTTGTAAAAACAGGGAGCAGAACCATGATCGTTGAAATTTTCCCGAGGAGGTAATTTTTCTCCATGTCAGAATATAGTCAAGTTTATACGTACCTTTGACTGTTTTCCGCAGGGATTGCAATGGTGAGGTCAAATTTTCCATTTGAGTTCCAGATTTCCATTCCACCCATGGAGAATAATCTTTGAGGAATCCTAAGGAATCTAAAAGATTCCTTGAGCCCCAGATTCTCAACTTTTCAAAATTCAAAGATTAGACAATTGATTTTGCACTATTCGACATCACAAACCTGATGGTGCATTCAGATTTCTCATTCTCTCATTCTATTCTTCAACCACTTTTCTAAGTGAAATGCAGGTGTCAACATCCATGTGCGAGCAGTCATGTGATTGATGCTGTGAGATCGATAGTCTGAACAGCTTTAGCAGTTTTACATCTGCTTCATCAGATGGCCCTTGGTTGTGAGGTATATGTTGTGTTCATGTAGTTCTTATTTATGCATTGTGCTACATAGGTCCTTGATTGATGCTTGATGTGGGATCTTGTTTCTTACTCATTTTTATGATTCCTATTTGATGTGACGCAGAATCACCTATGTGATGTACTTGTTGTCATGATTCATCATGTTGTGTTTTGAGATCTCTTTGTTTTATGTGATGGGATACTCATGTGTCACCATGCATGTTTGCTTCGAGATCCCTTTTATGCCACGTTGGCAGAATGCTCATCGTGCATGAGTTTTGTGTCCTACTGATAGGATTCATTCAACTGAGAGTTCCTGTAGCGGAACATCTCTTAGAGCCATTGCTGCGTGAGGGCATTTTTCCTTATATGATATCAACGTCACCTCTATGTACATCACCACTATTGACAACACTTAATGCAGCGGCCTACACCATCTTGACACTGGGGCCCGGAGACGTAGTCCCTCCTAGACGAGCTCTGTTATCAACGATTGATTTTTTTATGTTTCCGATGATTGACATGTTCCTCTTCTTTACAACATGTAGATGTATTCATTAATGTTCTTGTAAAAATGCAATTTAACACATCACGAAAGTAAAATGTCTATGAAGGGTCCTTCATCACATCCAGACCTGGATCACTATTTCTCTGGGCACTCCATAGGTACACCTGTACCTGCACCTAAGCCTATACCTATGCATGTACTTTGTTGTAACCTATTCATGATTTCCATGTATTTTCCATCCCATTGTCCTACCTGCAAGGTCCTATCCTATAACTCTATCCCATAGGAGCTTATAGCTGCTATATGATTTACCTATACCTTCCTGCTAAGAGCATCTACAACCCAATTCTCCTTCCCTTTGATGTATCTGATTTCAAAGTCAAACTCAGTAAGGGTAGCCATCCAACTAGCTTGTCTAGCATTTAGATTCGGCTGGTCAAACAAATACCTCAACCCACTGTGATCGCTCATCAATGTAAACCTTCTTCCCAGAAGATAATGTCTCCACATATTCAATGCATCTATAATCGCTGCTAGCTCAAGATCATGCATTTGATAGTTCTTCTTATGCTCATTCAGTTTCCGTGAATCATAGCACTCTGCCTGTCATTTTTTCATGAAAAATCCACCAAGTCCCCTCTTACAAGCATTTGTACACACTATAAAATCCTTATCTGGATCCACAATGTTTAGCACTGGCACATGTGTCAACAACTACTTAAGATGCTCAAAACTATCTTCATATTCCACCATCCATTTAAACTTCTTGCCTTTCCATTGAAATCATGTGATAAGATATGCAATGCATGAGAAGTTCCTGATGAACCTCTTGTAGTAACATTCCAATCCCATGTATGATCTCACCTCATCTACATTCTTAGGAGCTTTCCATTCCATGATGGCCCTTATCTATTTTGGACCTACTATTATGCCTTCCTTGGAGACAACATGTCCAAGTAGTGTACCTCAGTCTGAAAGAAGCTACACTTTCTAATATTAGCATACAACTTATTCTCTCTTAGCAATATCAACACTATTGCTAAATGTTCAGCATGTTTTCCTCATTCTTAAAATATACCAGTACGTCATCAATGAATACAATAACAAAATTGTCCAAATAAGGATGCAACACATTATTCATCAAACAAATGAATGTATTTGGAGCATGGAAAAACAACAAACTCATAATGACCATACCTAGTCTTGAACATAGTCTTGAAGATATCCTCTTCCTTGATGCGTACTTGATGGTATCTCGATCTCAGGTTGATCTTAGAGAACACTACTGCTCTCTTCAAATGATCCAAAAAATCATCACCTCAACAGTGGGTACCTGTTCTTGCTCGTTACCTTTTTCAATTGGTTGTAGTCAATGCACAATCTAAGAGTACCATATTTCTTCTTTACAAACAACATTGTTTCATCCCAAGGCGATACACTTGGCCTAATGTATCCCTTGTCAAGCATCTCCTTTAATTGCAACTTCAACTCTACCAACTGAGGTGTGCTCATTCGATAAGGTGCCTTCGATGTTGGAGTTTCCCCTGGCACTAACTCAATAAAAAACTCTACATCCCTGTGATATGGAAACTCTATAATGTCCTCAAGGAATACATCCTGAAGCTGCTGCAAAAATAGTTACCTCCTTAACCCCTCTTCATCCTCAACCTCCTTACCCTTGTCACTATAAATATGTACTACAAACATTACACAACATTTTCTACAACTATGCTTATCATGCCTAGTAGTAACTATCCTCATTGATGTAAGCTTTTTCTTTCTCTGCAAGGTCCTCTTTTACCCACTATCATCCACACACTTAATGGCCTTGTTGAAGTAATCCACTTTGGTTCTATAAAGGTATAGCCAATCCATACCTAATATCATACTATACGAACCCAATGACAATACATTCAAATGCATTGTTGTAGGCATACCATTTAACTCAAATGCAAAAGCTCTTACCCAATGGTGAACTTGCTTCTTTGTACCTGTAGCCAACTGTACCAAACAAGATTATGCATGCACTTATTTTCTCATACCACACTCATCCACCAGGTCAGGATTAATATAATGATAGTTAGATCCAAGATCTATCAAAATATAAACAACTTGATCACAAAGCCTACCGTCCATCTCAATGATTTATGCCTGATGATTCCCCTGACTATTTTCCACAACTGCATAAATTAAAGGAATGTTATGAACAACATCACCAACTGTTTGCATCTCCTAAGAAGAGTAGATCTGAGGTCGACCACCACTCTGATATTGTGGACAATCCCTCTTACAATGATCCTTACCACATATCCAACACTGCAATGTTTCCCTACCACCGCCTCTAGCCTACTTCTCTCCACATCCCTTCTCAGTTGTATTGAATCTCTTATAATGAACTGCATTTTATTTCTCACTTGCATCTTGAGGTCTTCCTTGCTTTGGTGGCCATTTTCCTTTAGCCCTGTCGTTTCTCTTCAAGTGATGTTTTGGCTCAACTTTACACTTCAACTTCTCTTAATAATGCTTCAACTTTTGGATGGCCTTCTCTAATGATATAGGCTCATCAAAATCAATCTAGTCTTTGTATGCTACCATAAATCCACTAATGAATCTCTAAAACTTGGCCTTCTCCTATCTGAGGTAAGGCACATATCTCAACAGCTCCAAAAATCTACTAGTATACTCCTCATTTGTCATATAACCCATCTGCAACTCATAAAACTCCTTAGCTCTATCATCATAATACCTCTCAGACAAGTACTCTTTCTCGAAGATTCTTTCAAATGCATGTCAATTCAAATCATCCTCATGTATGTCCTTGACATTCTTCACGTCTTCCAACCAAAATATTGTGCCCAACAATAGTTTCTTCCCAACTGATTTGTTGTTTTGCATCTATCATTTTCTCATTCTCTTGGTTAATCAATGATTTTGAAAACTCTCTAAAAACCTCCATGAAGCGTTTTATTTGTTCTTCATCTTCAAAAACCTTCCAATACATTATATTTCCTGGTACTGAAGGTCGGTAGCTAACCTAAACTTCATATCAAAGAAAATATTTTTGAGGAGGCTTAAAATTGGTATTAGCAACTACCAAGGAGTCAACCATCTCATATCTTTCTCTTGCAAAAAATTGGACATTAAAAGCTAAGAAAAAGTTCACAACCATATCCCATACCTCATTTCAGTAAGCCTTCATTCTTGGATTCTTAGTTTGGCATTGATTTCTGATTTGTTTCACCACCAACTCTGAATCCCCAAATACTGCCAAGCATCAAATGTTGAGATTTTTGGCATCCTACAACCCTAACAATAGGGCTTCATATTCAACAACATTACTAGTGGCTTCAAACTCCAGCTTGAAAGAGAGAGGAACCAGACTACCTTTTATGGACACCAACAATACACATGCAACATTTCCTCCCCTGGAATAAGCACCACAAAAATATAACTTCCATATTTTATTACTCTCTAGTGATTTTTTATTCAGTTGGACGAAACATTCCACCTGAGTTTCATCCATGATTAGATCATTTTCTTATAGAAGCAAGCAAGAAAAATCCCTCTCTTTACTATACAAGGGAGCATTATTTGAACAATTATCCCTTGTAACTATCTTCACAAATCTATATTCTCTATACAATCGATGTTATTCTCCACCAAACATAGGAATGGTAGCATATGTTGAATCTAATTTAATGGATCCTCTGATTTTCAATCCCCATGACTCAGAAAAAATAATACCAAACCTTGCATGGATATTATCAACTACAATATCCATTACTATACTCTTCACTAGGATTTGAGCCAAATTAACTACCAGGGCTTTAATCATCCCCAGGCATTTTACTCTCTTGGAATAAAAGGAGTACATATATTTATATGGTTTTGTTATTTTCAGCCCCAACTGCTCCATGATAGGCAATGACATCAAGTTATGAGGCACTCCTAAGTCAAGCATACAATTATGTAGCAAGAGATCATGAACTACCAATGTAACATAGAAACGAGTAGTGGAAGTGTCCTTCTCCTCAACATGAGGTCCAAACACAACCATGGTCTCTCTTCTTGAAGGTTCAGGCTATCTTGTAGAGGGGCTCAAGTCGGTGAACTCATGAACTGAGATACTTGAGCTTTATAATTAGGTTTTTTCAACAATTCAGTTAAAGGAACAAATATTTTGACTTTTTCCAACTCTTTTTGAAGACTAAAAGTAGGGGGGGCTATCAGTTTTAGCAACATCAACAGGTTCTTTATTCTCATCACAGACTGGATTAACTTGTGGTGGGAAATACTTTATTTTGGAGACTTCAGGCTTATGAGTAATAGGATCTAAGGACTCTTTTTTGCTTGGTGGGAGTTGTTCAAGAGGTTTCTTTATTTTCTCTGTTAGCTTAGGAGGATTTGAGTGAGGAGGTTCCTCATTTTGATATTGCATTCTAGACCTTTTCCTAGAGTACCTGAGATCATGCTTTCTATGAAACTGAGCCTGCATGAAGTCAAAAAATCATCTACAATAGTTATCAATCTCACTATAATCCAATGGGGTATCCAAGTCATCCCATTCTTCCTCATGTGATTCTATTCCCTGCTCCTCATTAGATAGAGAAGAGAATTGATTTTCTTTGACCTCTATAGTATCTTCAGCATTCTCTTCAAGATCATCTTCTAGATACAAAGGGCGATGAATATGGTATTATTGTTCCTTTCTCTCCCTTTTTAAGAGTTGCAAGGGTGGCCTTATTTATTGAGGGTTGACATTTTGGTTAGGATTTGGTTTAGTTTGTCGAGGAGGGTTTTTGTTTTCCAACTCCAGTTTCATAAGCCTGCTAGACAAATTTCTTATTAGTTTGTTCGTTTCCTCAATTTTTGTCTCTTGGGTTTCCATCCATGGTTTGAGGAAATGGATTCCTCTTTTCTCCTCCTCCTATCTCCGTGCTCATTTTTCCTTTTCCACTTCCTAGTGGAGGTGAAATTTTATTCAAATTCTAGAGCATCAATTTGAATCTAGTCTAGGATATGGGACTTCGTTTCTCTAAGGGTGAACCCAAATTATGTTTCAAAAGCCTAATAAAATACCACTTTTCCAACAACCAATGGAGGTTTAATTTTAGCAAGAAAAATATTGTATAAATTTTTAAAACATTTTATAAATGTTGATACATCTTCATTATACTTTTTCTTCATTGCATTGAATTAAGTGAGGACGTACCCATGGTCCCTTTTCTCCCCCCACTTCTGCATAAAAGAGTTTTAAATCTCCTCTCAGGTAGTGATTGAAGCATTTGGGAGTGATTCGAACCATTTCCTACCCTCTCCATCTAAGGATTGGACAAAAAGTCTTAACACCACATTGATGTGTTCTACATTCATATTTTTTGGAAATGCAAAGAAGGTTTCTATGTTCCTTTGAGTTGCGATATCATCCTCTCCTGTAAATCTTGGCAAGAGCTTAAGGTAATCTTGTGGTATCCCATTTAAGGGTTGTGGTAGTTCTAGTGGAGCATATTTATGAAAAAATAAAGACAGGGAAAACCATGTTTGTAAGGGAGGTGGTAGGAGGTTTATCATAAGGCCTTGCTAAGGTGTTCTATGAGTTGCAGATAACTGGAGCTAAGCTGGAAAATTATTGATGCTCCGAGTTGGACTATTTATGGGAATATATTTGACTTCTCTAGGCTCTACGAAGGTATGAAATGTGAAGGGAGGTGAACTTACATAATATTCTTCAATTTTGACTCTTGAGGAAAATGGGCTAAACAATGCGCAATGTTCCTCAAAATATTCCAAGGCTTTGGAGGAAGACTCAAAAAAAATTATTACAGCCTTCTAAGAGTTGAAGGTTGACACTTCTAGGAAAAATATGAGAGGCCCTGGATTGATAGGAGTTATTTCTTTCCTAACCCTTTAGGATATAATCTTTTCAAGGTAAAAAATAGGAGTATTTCTATGTTGTAATGTGTCAGAGTGGGTGTGAGGCATTTTGAAAGATAGCATCTGAAAATGAGATTCAAACTAGTGGATTTGATAAGGTGGGAGATATTCAATCCACACCCCTTTCTTCTCACCTAACCAAAGGGTGTATGAGTGGCGTACCTAGGGAAATGTTTTGATTCATCCCTAGAAATGGTGTTAGAAGATGTTGTGGCTCCTAGAGATAGCCCTTGGGTTGATTAGAGACCAATGCCTAAGACATCTTGATGAGTGTTTGTGGGATTTTCTTAGATTTTTCTCTTACACTTGATATTTAACACATTTATGACAAAATTGGTTTAGAACCTTCTTTAAGGGGAGAAATACAAGACTGGGAGCAAGGTAATACTCATAGAAGGATTAAGGACCATCTCCGGTTGCCAACATCATGTGAACATGTAGTTTATGACTGGTTGCAGTGAATTGGAGAGAAGAAATATAAAGGAATGAAACTGAATACACAAGTCTTAATTAAGAATCCAATGCAATAGATTTCATTGTGAAAAAAGATGAAATAAGCATTTAAATGACATGTTAGTTCAAATGGAGCACATATTAAGTAAGTCAAGTTTTATCAATCATGGGCATCTTAAATCAACACAAGACACAGATGAATCTATGATTTAACAAAAATACATCTAGAAGCTACCATTACATGTAATCTGAGAAGAAAAGTGAAGTTACGTGGAATAGCAAAAAATAAAATACATACTATGGTGACATGTGAGACAGAATTACTGAAATATTTCATTAATCTTCAACATGGCATACATTTCATTGACAATGGCAAAGCTTCCCCTATTGAAACAAAATTTAGAACCCTCATTCTGTATCATAAACTATTTTTTATAGGGCCTTAGGAAGAAAAACCCTTACAAAATACTATTTCTTGATTTCACAGTGAATCATCATAAAAAAAATATGAGTGTGCAATAGTGGAACAACTATACTAGTCAGATCTTAACTAACTAGCACTGATTCTTTAAAAATAAAATATTTACATAAAACATAGACTAGCAAAGTGTCATTATTGACACAATGAATAGTATCTTCAGTTGTGGTGGGATGGTATGGTAGGTACCATTGCTAGATCGATGATCTAGAGCCATGGGTGATTGATGAACTGATTTCATCATTGCCACAATGCTAGACTTGCAAGAGGAGCATGAAAGAACAAATAATATGCAATTTTGAGACTAGTAAGCCCTACATAGGTCAACCTGGGTCGAAATAAGGTCTTCACCAATCCCAACAGTTGAAAATTTCTTCTCAAGTAGTTTACCACATTTTTACCCTTCAAGGTAGAAGTCTTCCTGTGGGATTAATCAACCTTGATTTTGGCCTCTACCAACATCTAACTGTATTATTTCCATGGGGTTGACACTCCCATGAAATCCCAACATTTGGGAAGCCCAGCTAGAACTCTCTCCTCAAACTTTGAGTTAAAGGTAGCCAGATCCTTCAGCACTACTTCTAGGCATTCTTCATCTTTGACTCTAGCCTCCTCCCTCTAGATTACTTTGGAAATATCCATGATTACAGACACCATATCCACCACATCTGTAGCCCTCAACTCATTGAGTGGCTTCTCATTTAGATACTGGATAAACTTCTTCGATGTCTAGGCATTATGTTCACCTTCTTCTTTGGAAGCTAGGGTGAAGAACTCATAATCTTTGATCACAATTTTTTTCTCATCCATTAGAGTTATGTGTTCCCAATTGTTCTTCATCTCTGTTATTATCTCATCACGGATCATTTTTTATCTTTTAAGAGGGACATATTTGCCTTCATTATGTCTTTAAGCTCAAAGATCTCCTAATTAGTTGTCTCTAATTTCTTGCTGATCAGTTTTGCATTGATCTTAGAAATCTCAATTTTTTTGTCCTTTTGTATTAGGGCTCATTGGTCAATTTCTAAGTCCTTCTTCACCTTCTTGATTTCATTTTTCGGGAGCTAGAGCATGGTAAGGGTATTTATGAGCTGTTATGTGGGCTTCAGAGGGTTCTCAGGCAAAAGCACTCCACAAATGTGAGTATCTATCTTCTGTTGAAGTTTTACTACTTGTTGCATGATATCCACCATCTCATTGTTCATGTCTATCAATTATTTTACCAAGATTTCTTTCTCTTCATCAACCTGTGTGAGTTCCTTGGACTGCACATGTTCGTTGGCTAGAATCTTTAGCTTGTGTCTTAAATCCTGGACTTATGCTTGTAAACCTTGCAAAAGGGCCTCAAATGTAGCTTTATTCTCTAAACTCGTTCCCAGTTAACAATGAAAGGGCTATAAACTTACCTAACTTGAACATGTACGCATTTTTAATAGGGACGAAGTGGAATTGGTCCAAATTGAGACTTTATCTAATGAATTCCACGGCGAATATCCTCATTGGCATTAACATAGGAAAGCGGTAAGGAGGAAGCTCACACCCTTAAACCCTCGTCTTTGTGTAACACAGTATCCCATTATGGTGTCCTTGTTGAGTTGAAGGATTACTTTTTGGTGAGGGAGGATCCTTAGAGGGGAAAAATTATGAATAATGTTATAGGAAATGGCCATGTAGGAAGATATGAAATGGGAGTAACCATCATTAAATGGTATCATCCTAACACCATCATCCCAATTAGAAATAGACTTCCTCTACTTATTTGTAACCATCAGACTTAGGCCCAGGTACTCAAATGCATCTACATGGGTGTACACAAACAAATAAAATAGTAGAGAATAATATCTGAGGTAGGAGTTGGTAGAAAAATAGAACAATTAGAATTTTATGGACTCATCCAAGTAAGAAGGTGTGTTAAATAGGTGGTCTAGTTGTATCAACTCCCTTAGAAATCCTAGGGAGGATTTATTAGCCAAATTAGTATTATCATTCACAAAAATATGAGCAATTATAGACATAATAGGCTACACATACTCTCTAAAAATAGTTATTCAGAAATTATTAGTAATGGGAAGGGACTTCTAGCCAGGGGCCAGGATAATTTGTAGAAACGATTGTTGCTCAACAACTTAGAGGGTAGTATAATTGTAGACCATAGTGGTTTACACGAATTGTGGGGATTCAGGGAAGCTTGGGCAAATCAAAGCTTTTTGGATCAATTATGGGGTCACCTCTAGGATTTTGACTCCAGTGGAAGAGATAAAGCAATTCTTTTCTTCAATGTATGCAACATTTAAGCAAGAGATAAACTCATGGAAATAAAACATAGAGGCCACAATTTGATAGTATAAAGTTGAGTCATCTACTTGGAATGAGTCTTATCCTCTGACATGGTGGTAATACAGGTACAACTGGAGGTCTAACAAATTGTAAGCATAAGGATGGTGCATAATTTGTGCCTTCGTGTCCATTAGTGGTTCGACGTCAAAGGAGGGTTTGACATCTCGAGCTTTGGGGTTCCTGGGGCTACTTTCTTCATTTTAAAGAAGTATTGAGACAAATTGCAAGTGAGGGAGACCAATAGGTTACCTGATTTACTAGGAAATACCTGAAAACGATGCTAGCGGGGAGTTCTAGGCCAACTTGTTGAATGAATGACTTTGCAAAGAAGTTGAACAACGAGAGGAGTGCACAGGAAAGAAAAACAAAATTAAAAAAATAAAAATCTAAAGCATGAAAGGTTTTTATAAGTGGAGGGGACCAACAGTCATCTAACATCACTGGGGGGCACATGGTGGAAGATGATTGGGAGGCACCAGGTAGCAAGTGGAAGGGAGCAAGGAGGAAATAATTTTACTCTTTTACCTTCATCACTCACTTTTTGACAACATTGGAAGATTTATGATGTGGCGGGTGGTCCACACCTTCCTCTAGTGGGTGAAAGAGGGGCGGGGGGGTGAGATCCTTTCGTGACCCCCAAAATTAATCTGGGCCATTGGATTGGAAAATATGCCCATTTGACAATTGAACATCGGGGGGTAGTAGTGGTCATGTAGGTTAACCCCCAAAAGTGTTTCTAGGGGATAATTATGCGAATATAGACAATGATCTGCCCTGAAATTCGCTCAACCTTTATCTAAAGCGACACTCCTTTGCGAATTTTTTTTTTTACCCCACTATGCTAGTTTGATGTAATATTTCATTGATTCAAGATTTGTTATTAAATATTCTTGTTGTATCACTAGGGCTAGAATTTTCCCACCTTCTCTATTTGATTATTTTTTAAACTAGAGGTGGTGAGAACTAATTTCTTGGCATCCTTATAAGAATATTATTGACAACAACAACACTAGCATGACCATTTTCTTTTCCATGACTACAACAATGCTTTGTACTAGGATTTGTCTCTGGACTTAGTTGTGCCACAATAACATGATTTTCTCCAACATTCATTTCTTACACATCACCTTAGATAAGATCCCATCAATGAAAACTTTATATTGGAATAATAAACTCTACTTGATAGTTTTGTACTAGAATCTGTCTCCAGACTCAGTTGTGGCACAATACCACAATTTTCACCAACATTCACCACATACATATATTTTCTCTTCTAAACCACTAAAAGATAAGAGCCCATCAATGGAAGCTCCAAATTCTCATTAGGAAATTTATCTGTTAATGAAAACTCCAGATTCTTGTCATGAACTCTATATATATCACTTCGAGATATGCTCTGAAATATTTTCCAATTGTTCGCAATGCCATGACAACATGGACATGAGGGATATGAAAACAAAGTATAAATCTTACATTCTTCAGATGGAATCCATTCCCAAGTGTGTCCCTTCTACGTAAGGCAAGGGATAGGGTTCCAATTGCAGATGAGAACCTTATGACTTAATAGTTTGTGGACATAATTGACCCCTTACACTAATCAAACTTGGTCACTGCCATGCATAAAATTTTCAATACTAGATACGCATGCACAGTCCCACTAGACCATCACACCTGCCAAAAATATTTTTTTACTTTCCTCTCATACTTATCTCTTTGTACTACCATAGTATTTTTGTCTTGTCTCACTACGTCAAATGGTGAATGGTTTGATTCATTTTCACACATCATTTACCCAACAAATAAATGATATATAAAATATTTTTTTCAATTTTTTTTTTTTTTTTTTCTAAGTTAGGCTCATTCTATTACTGAAAAAATATTGTACACTGAGGTCGTAGCCTGTGCATATCCCTACCTGAGAGTTGGCAAAAAAATAGCAGAAATAGAGTCCAGACTACCCAAAAGGGGAAACCAGTCCAAATAAAAAAACAAGTGCATAGTTATCTTGCCGCCCATGCAAGGGAAACCAACGATTGTGCATAATTGTTTAGCAGTTTTTTCGAAGTTAATCAAAAACCATCTAGGGAATCTAAAACTATTAGATTTTCCTAAACCCCATTAACAAAGCTAGAAAGAAAAATACCAGTGAAAAACTAAGAAGAAGCAAACACGTGGCAAGAATGTGGCAGACCACGTTGCAAACACGTAGCAAGCAGAGTGGCTGACTAGGAGCGAGGTGGAGGTGACGAGTGTTCCTCCACAATGAAGCACCTGTACTCATCCATGTCGACATCTTCTTGGTAGAAAGCCTCCATGTCGTCAAGTTGTTGTGCCAATTGTTCTTCCTCAATGAAACATCTGTAAGGATCTACCTCTTCGTCTGCCTTCTGGTCCTCGTGCACCTCCTTCCCTAGTTGTCACGTTCCCTTCTCACTTTGCCACATCCTTGTGCCTTGAGTTCTCATCTGAGCCACGTCCAAAGTAGCTTTGTTGTTGCCACTACAAACAGTGGTCGACTCCTTAATTGTGTTGGTTTGGCATCACCTATAACTGTTTTTCCATCAATTGCAAATTCTATGTCATGAAAGCTAATGGAGATAGTGGCAATAATGAGCGGCCTATTCATGGAAGAATGGTAGGTGAATTGGGTGGTCTGTAGATGCGTTTGAGGATTTGAGGGAGTAGCACTTGGGGGCGAAGCAGGAGTGGATGGAATACCACTGGGAGGCGAGGTAAGGGGCGTCGGATGGTGGCTATGAGGTTGAGAGCGGCCTCTGCCTCTACCACTGTGGGTGTTTGGGTAGCCCTCTGTAATTTGCTGGGCCAAAGAGGATGTGGACTGACAGACCGGGGAAGGTGGGGGATGAGCCAAGATTCCTCTGCTTCCACCCCGATGAATTTGCATAGGATGACGCGTTCTAGTCATGTTGGCTCTAGAAATTTGTGAATTTCTTCCAGAATTGGGCTCAGGGTAATGTAGAGGCTCAAAGATATTTACGGATAGGCTCTGAGGGGGGACTAGATGTAGAGGCCGAGTGGAAGATGTAATGACAAGCCAGGCTCTGGGAGAAGTGAATTCCTGGGCCGAATTCAATACAACGGAGGAGATGGTAGCGCCTCTCGGTGGAAGTACAATGACTAGGAGCAACAACAGCCTGAGGGCAGAGGCATTACAGTGGCATAGGATGATGAATAGGTGCAATGGTAATAGCATCATCGGTATTCATTTTCTCATGGAGCCAAGGTTGGTAGTTGCAGTCATGTTGGAGACGACGTCCCCTTAATTGCCATTTATAGCTATGATTAATGTCATGTTTAGACTAGTGTGCCGGATTACGGAGGGCCATGTAGTATAGCCACATGCCATTCTGTTTTGCCACCATCGAATTATCTCTACTAAGCACCCACATTCGGGGGAAGTGCTTCCTTGTGTACCAGGTCAGTGCATGCCTATAATTGAGCTTGGTCATGTAAAATGTTGATTGTTCCATATTTAAGGACTTGATCATGTTCAACTACGATGTTTTCCAAAAGATCGGCCACCTTGTTTTTTTCTCTTTTGATGTGAATGAAAGAGATAGCTCATCTGTTTTTCATCCATTGCTCTATTAGTTCTAGCCTGGCCACTAGTCTCCAACTGGTAGTGGCTCTCGTAGCTGCAGCTCCCAATTGTATTTGGGTAACCATGTGTATCAAAATTTGGGTGTCCTCTTCTATTATGATAGGATGAAAATTGTGTTGATGCACTAAGCTCATACCTTGCCACAATCCTTCCAGCTTTGTAGAGTTATTCGTGTCCCATTCATTTGAACCAAAGTATATTAGCAATGGTCGGCCTTCTTGATCTCTAAAAATACCACCATATCCAGCATTGCCTGGGTTGCCTTTTGAGGCCCCATCAAAATTTCGTTTGATCATATTTGTTGGAGGGGGAATCCAATGTGATGGCTGCTTGGTGATAATGCTTGCTTTGTTGGGGTCGATTTGAACCTGCGGGAGCTTTAGTTTCTAGTTGTTCCATATACTCTGTTCCTGTGCTTGTGTGGGAAAGTCCTCAACACTCCATTGTTGGAGAGCTAGGGTTTCTTGAATATTCTGACATAAATTGGTCCAGATTATCTCCAAAGTAGTGCTTTGATTTTTAAAAATTATTTTGTTTCTTTCCTTCCAAATTATCTAGAAGAGGAAGCTCAGGAGAATTGTCCATAGCGCATTTAGAAGTTTGCTATTATATGGTGTAGGGGGCCAATTGCGGATGCTGCCTTTGATATCCCCTAATATTCTGCATGGTCTCTAACATCTGAAGGTGAGTTTTTCCCATAATTGATTAGCCATGTAGCAAGAGTCCATGAGATGTTGAATAGATTCTCCTTGTCTTTGACAATTGGGACAATAAGATGGTCCCTGGAATCCCCTTTTAATTAAATTGTCCCAAGTGAGAATTCGTTGATGATAGAGAAACCAAGTGAAGGTAGAGATTTTAGGCCATATTCTTGTAGTCTAGAGACGAGTCCAAGCCAGCTCAACTAGTTCCTGTGTCTGGAGCATTAGCTTATAACCTTATTTAGTTGTGTAATTTTCCCTTGGGGTGTAGCCCCATCTTAGAATATCCTTTCCATTAGTATATCTAATTTTCCTGTTGGTAAGTTCTCTATGTATATCCAAGTTATAGGCTTCAGTTTCTTGTTGTATTATCTGTTCAATAGGTTTCCATTGCCTAAAGCCTTGATTGGTACTTTGAGTCTAGTGGTATGCTATATGATCAGTTTGGTTGATGTTGTTTCCATCCATACGGGGAAGGATTCCTACAATTTTTGGTCTCTGTTGCCATGAATCCATCCAAAAACGCGTTGTTTTCCTATCACGTATCTCCCAGAAGCTGTGCTTTTGTATTAGCTCTCTATGTTGTTTTGCTACATTCCAGATTAGAGATCATGTGTCTGTAGTGGTGATTCTTATCAACTCTTCTTGCAGACAATTGTTCGCATATTTTGCAGTCCATATTTGTTCCTGTGGCTTCTGTGGGCTTGAAATCCACTACCACCATATTCATGCTCCCATTAATGTGTTACTGTGTTGGAGGTCTTGCAATCCTAGACCCCCCCTACTCTTTTGGTGTGGAGATCGTGTCCCATTTTACTAATGCCCATATATAGTTTTTCCCTATGGAGCCCCATAAAAAGTTGCATTGCAAGCTTCTAATCTTTTTGGGTGTCCATTTCGGTGCTGCAAGAACTAAGAAGAGATAGAGAGGCATGGACTGTAAAACTACCTTTATCAGAACGAGCCTGCTTGACATGTTGAGAGTTTTGTAGGTCTTTGTTTCCAGGATGCATGCTTTGAGGTGTAATCTATGAGTGAAGCGCCCAAATATTTAGCTGGAAGTTTAGCTTGAGAGAATCCTATGATTCTGGGGATTATTCTTTAAGTGGCTGGAGGAGTGTGGAAAAAGAAAATTTGAGATTCGGTCGTATTAATAGTGGTTCCTGACGCCCTTGATTGAAGGTGTAGGTTTCACTAACAGAAGGGTGTCCGAGTAACAAATTGTCATCAACAAATTGTTGATGTGTTATTGCAGAGGTTCCATGGGTAGAGATGCCTCTAAGGTCATGATATTGAACAACATTATTTGTAAGGTGACCCAGACCTTTTGCCATAATAATAAAGAGGAATGGGGATAAACAGTCACCTTGACAGATTCCTCTTGATGGGGAGTAGGGTTTGGAGGGAATTCCATTAACTAGGATGGAGCAGAAGGGGAAGGATATGAGATTCATAAGCCATCTAACCCAGGTTGGGCTAAATACGAAGGTAGTCAGCATGTGTTTTATATAGGACCAACTAAGTTTCTCGAAAGCTTTAGAAAGATCGATTTTAAGAAGCATACCAGCCTGTTTATTGTTCTTTAAGGAGTGAATGATTTCATGAGTAAAAATGATGCCATCCAAGATTTGACGTCCAGCAACATAGACAGATTGTTCTAGTGAAATGAGAAGAGGAAGAAGCAGTTTGAAGCGATTTGGCA
The DNA here is from genome assembly GCA_000404065.3 of Pinus taeda. Lineage (NCBI taxonomy): Eukaryota > Viridiplantae > Streptophyta > Pinopsida > Pinales > Pinaceae > Pinus > Pinus taeda. The sequence goes on from APFE030340202.1 coordinate 104,366, forward strand.
ATGACTTTCAAAATGATTATGTATATGACATTGCATAGCACAATGGGCCTAAACTTCTCCAGAGTGCTTGGCTGAGCTTCTTTGGGGATGAGAGCTATGAATGTTGCATTGAGAGAAGGAAGTAGCCAATGCATAGCTCATGATTCTTCTACGACATTCCATACTTCCTCTTTGATTAAATCCCAAAAGTGATGGCAGAAGTTAGAGGTGAAGCCATCAGGTCCTGGAGCATTCCCATATTTCAATTGATCTAAAGCCGCTTCTACTTCCATCAAAGTAACTGCTCGCAATAAGACTTGATTATGCTCCTCTGTTATAATTCTGGGAATATGCTGGAGTATTTCGTTTATTGTAGTCTATCTATTTGTAGGCAGATCTTGATGTACTGTTTTGAAGTGATTAGTGAGCTCTTTCTCAATATCTTCCTGTTTCTCCATTCTTTCTCCCTGTGGATTTTGAATATGCGAGATGTTGTTATTCATTCTTCTTTGGATAGTTGTGCAGTGAAAGAATTGGTGCTTCTTTCCCCTTCTTTTAACCGTCTGATTCTTGACTTTTGTTTCCAGAGCATTTCCTCTTATTTCCTTCTTTCTTCCAATTGTGTGAGAAGAGCTTGTCCTTGATTTGCTAAGTTCTTATTTCTGTCTCATGTAATGATCTTCTGTTGTAGCTCTATCATTCTTTGCTCTAGCACTTTTCGATCCTGAAAGATATTATCGAATGTGGTGTGATTCTAGGTCTTGATTTGCCTTTTGATATGCTTCAACCTCTACTGGAATTTATACACAATTGAGCCGCCATTGGGAATAAAGCTCTCCCATGCTGTTTTGACCATAGTTTTGAACTCAGGGTGAGTGAGCCAAAAAGTTTCAAATTTAAATTGTTTCCTGTTTGAATTTCCAGGATCCTTCCATTGTAGGGAAATAGGCCAGTCATCCGAGCCGACAATGGGGAGTATTGAGGCATTAATATCACCTCCTAGATGTACAGAAATATCTGAGATAATATATCTATCCAACCTAGATTAGATTTGTTGAGAGACCGTCCTTTTATTATTCCATGTGAAAGTACCATTATCAAATGGTAAATCAATTACCCAATTATTTTGAATGTATTCTTTGACACTGCTTCTTTCACTGTCCAGCTTCCTTCTACCTCCTAGTTTTTTCCCCAGCCGAGTGATCATATTGAAGCCACCGCCTGTGATCCATAGTGAATGTGTTCTTATAGAATTAAGAATTTCCAATGATTTTAGCAGCATATTCTTGTGCATAGTATCTTGGGGGAAGTATACATTTGTCAAGTGACCATGTATATTGGTTCCAATGAGGTGGAAAGTGGCTTGGATAAAATGATGAGAAGCATAGAAATCTGTAAGGGAGACGTGCTACATATTCCAGGCTATAGCAAGCCCCCCTGAAGCTCCTGTTGTGTCTACCATAATAGTCTGGCATCCCAACCAGGCTTTGGATAAAATGGAAGCTAATGTGCTAATATTACATTTTGTTTCTTGCATAAATAAAATATGTGGTCTTTCTTGTTGAATCATGTTCTTTATCATCTTGTATTTCCCGAGACTATTAAGTCCTCGAACATTTCATGAGATGAGCTTCACGGTTGACTAGTAGGTAAGGATCTGTAGTATTTAGTCAACATGGAGCACCTTCTGGACTCCTCTAGCATTTCCCCAATGAGGATGGTGCATTGTAGATCTGTCTTTCTGCCTCTTTTCTTCCCATATTTGGTAATTTGTTTCCCATCCCATCTGCTTCCACCCTGATGACTGTGCATAGGATGCGTTCTAGTCATGTTGGCTCTAGAAATTTGTGAATTTCTTCCAGAATTGGGCTCAGGGTAATGTAGAGGCTCAGATAGATTTACGGGTAGGCTCTGAGGAGGGACTAGATGCAGATACGACGTGGAAGATGTAATGACAGGCCAGGCTCTGGGAGAAGTGAATTCCTAGGTTGAATTCAATACAATGGAGGAGATGGCAGTGCCTCTCGGTGGAAGTACGATGGCTGGGAGCAGTAGTAGCCTGAGGGCAGAGGCATTACAGTGGCATAGGATGATGAATAGGTGTAATGGTAATAGCATCGCCGGTATTCATTTTCTCATGGAGCCAAGGTTGGTAGTTGCAGTCATGTTGGAGACGACATCCCCTTAATTGCCATTTATGGCTATGATTAATGTCATGTTTAGACCAGTGTGCCGGATTACGGAGGGCCATGTAGTATAGCCACATGCCATTCTGTTCGGCCGCCATCAAATTATCTCTACTAAGCACCCACATTCGAGGGAAGTGCTTCCTTGTATACCAAGTCAGTGCATGCATGTAATTGATCTTGGTCATGTAAAATGTTGATTGTTCCATATTTAAGGACTTGATCATGTTCAACTCCAATGTTTTCCAAAAGATCGGCCACCTTGTTGTTTTCTCTTTTGACGTGAATGAAAGAGATAGCTCATCTGTTTTTCATCCATTGCTCTATTAGTTCTAGCCTGGCTACTATTCTCCAGTTGGTAGAGGCTTTCGTAGCTGTGGTTCCTAATTGTATTTGGGTAAACATGTGTATCAAAATTTGGGTGTCCCCTTCTATTATGATAGGATGAAAATTGTGTTGATGCGCTAATCTCATACCTTGCCACAATCCTTCCAGCTCTGTAGAGTTATTCGTGTCCCATCCTATTGAACCAAAGTATATTAGCAATGGTCGACCTTCTTAATCTCTGAAAATACCACCATGTCCAGCATTGCCTGGGTTGCCTTTTGATGCCCCATCAAAATTTCATTTGATCATATTTGTTGGAGGGGGATTTCAATGTGATGGCTGCTTGGTGATAATGCTTGCTTTGTTGGGGTTGATTTGAACCTGCAGGAGCTTTAGTTTCTAGTTGTTCCATATACTCTGTTCCTGTGCTTGTGTGGGAAAGTCCTCAACACTCCATTGTTGAAGAGCTAGGGTTTCTTGAATATTCTGACATAAATTGGTCCAGATGATCTCCAAAGTAGTGGTTTGGTTTTTAAAAATTCTTTTGTTTCTTTCCTTCCAAATTATCTAGAAGAGGAAGCCTGAGAGAATTGTCCATAGCGCATTTAGAAGTTTGCTATTATATGGTGCAGGGGGGCAATTACGGATGGTGCCTTTGATATCCCCTAATATTCTGCATGGTCTCTAACATCTGAAGGTGAGTTTTTCCCATAATTGATTAGCCATGTAGCAAGAGTCCATGAGATGTTGAATAGATTCTCCTTGTCTTTGACAATTGGGACAATAAGAGGGTCCTTGGAATCCCCTTTTAATTAAATTGTCCCAAGCGAGAATTCGTTGATGATAGAGAAACCAAGTGAAGGTAGAGATTTTGGGCCATATTCTTGTAGTCCAGAGATGAGTCCAAGCCATCTCAACTGGTTCATGTGTGTGGAGCATTAGCTTATGACCTTCTTTTGTTGTGTAATTTCTCCTTGGGGTGTAGCCTCATCTTAGAATATCCTTTCCATTAGTATATCTTATTTTCCTGTTGGTAAGTTCTCTGTGTATATCCAAGTTATAGGCTTCAGTTTCTTATTGTATTATCTGTTCAATAGGTTTCCATTGCCTAAAGCCTTGATTGGTACTTTGAGTCTAGTGGTATGCTATATGATCAGTTTGGTTGATGTTGTTTCCATCCATACGGGGAAGGATTCCTACAATTTGTGGTCTCTGTTGCCATGAATCCATCCAAAAACGCGTTGTTTGGCCATTGCATATCTCCCAGAAGTTGTGCTTTTGTATTAGATCTCTATGTTGTTTTGCTACATTCCAAATTAGAGATCTTGTGTCTGTAGTGCTGATTCTTATCAACTCTTCCTGGAGACAATTATTCGCATATTTTGTAGTCCATATTTGTTCCCGTGGCTTCTGTGGGCTTGAAACCCACTACCACCATGTTCATGCTCCCATTAATGTGTTACTGTGTTGGAGGTCTTGCAATCCTAGAACCCCCCTACTTTTTTGGTGTGGAGATCGTGTCCCATTTTACTAACGCCCATATATGGTTTTTCCCTATGGAGCCCCATAAAAAGTTGGATTGCAAGCTTCTAATCATTTTGGGTGCCCATTTCGGTGCTGCAAGAACTAAGAAGAGATAGAGAGGCATGGACTGTAAAACTGCCTTTATCAGAACGAGCCTGCTTGACATGTTGAGAGTTCTGTAGGTCCTTTTTGCCAGGATGGATGCTTTGAGGTGTAATATATCAGTGAAGCACCCAAACATTTAGCTGGAAGTTTAGCTTGAGAGAATCCTATGATTCTAGGGATTATTCTTTAAGTGGCTGGAGGAGTGTGGAAAAAGAAAATTTGAGATTTGGTCGTATTAATAGTGGTTCCTGAGGCCCTTGATTGAAGGTGCAGGCTTCACTAATAGAAGGGTGTTCGAGTAACATATTGTCATCAACAAATTGTTGATGTGTTATTGCAGAGGTTCCATGGGTAGAGATGCCTCTAAGGTCATGAGATTGAACAACATTATTTGTAAGGTGACCCAGACCTTTTTCCATAATAATAAAGAAGAAGGGGGATAAACGATCACCTTGACGGATTCCTCTTGATGGGGAGTAGGGTTTGGAGGGAATTCCATTAACTAGGATGGAGCAGAAGGGGAAGGATATGAGATTCATAAGCCATCTAACCCAGGTTGGGCTAAAGCTGAAGGCAGTCAGCATGTGTTTTATATAGGACCAGCTAAGTTTCTCGAAATCTTTAGAAAGATCGATTTTAAGAAGCATACCACCTTGTTTATTGCTCTTTAAGGAGTGAATGATTTCATGAGTCAAAATGATGCCATCCAAGATTTGATGTCTAGCAACATAGCTAGATTGTTCCAGTGAAATGAGAAGAGGAAGAAGCGGTTTGAAGCAATTTGGCAATGACTTTCGAAATGATTTTGTATATGACATTACATAGCACAATGGGCCTAAACTTCTCCAGAGTGCTTGGCTGAGCTTCTTTGGGGATGAGAGCTATGAATGTTGCATTGAGAGAAGGAAGTAGCCAATTCATAGCTCATGATTCTTCTACCACATTACATACTTCCTCTTTGATTAAATCCCAAAAGTGATGGAAGAAGTTAGAGGTGAAGCCATCAGGTCCTGGAGCGTTCCCATATTCCAATTGATCTAAAGCCGCTTCTACTTCCATCAAAGTAACCGATCGCAGTAATAGTTGATTATGCTCCTCTGTTATAATTTTGGGAATATGCTGGAGTATTTCATTTATTGTAGTATGTCTATTTGTAGGCAAATCTTGAAGTACTGTTTTGAAGTGATTAGTGAGCTCTTTCTCAATATCTTCCTGTTTCTCCATTCTTTCTCCCTGTGGATTTTGAATATGCGAGATGTTGTTATTCATTCTTCTTTGGATAGTTGTGCAGTGAAATAATTGGTGCTTCTTTCCCTTTCTTTTAACCATCTGATTCTTGACTTTTGTTTCCAGAGCATTTCCTCTTATTTCCTTCTTTCTTCCAATTGTGTGAGAAGAGCTTGTCCTTGATTTTCTAAGTTCTTGGTTCTATCTCCTGTAATGACCTTCTGTTGTAGCTCTACCATTCTTTTCTCTAGCACTTTTTGATCCTGAAAGATATTATCGAATGTGGTGTGATTCTAGGTCTTGATTTTCCTTTTGATATGCTTCAAACTCTACTGGAATTTATACATAGTTGAGCCGCCATTGGGAATAAAGCTCTCCCACGCTGTTTTGACCATAGTTTTGAAATCAGGGTGAGTGAGCCAAAAAGTTTCAAATTTAAATGGTTTCCTGTTTGAATTTCCAGGATCCTTCCATAATAGGCCAGTCATCCGACCCGACAATGGGGAGTATTGAGGCACTGATATCACCTCCTAGATGTACAGAGTTATCTGAGATAATATATCTATCCAACCTGGATTAGATTTGTTGAGAGCCCGTCCTTTTATTATTCCATGTGAAATTACCATTATCAAATGGTAAATCAATTACCCAATTATTTTGAATGTATTCTTTGATGCTGCTTCTTTCACTGTCCAGCTTCCTTCTACCTCCTAGTTTTTCCTCCAGCCGAGTGATCATATTGAAGCCATCGCCTGTGATCTAGAGTGAATGTGTTCTTGTAGAATTAAGAATTTCCAATGATTTTAGCAGCGTATTCTTTTGCATAGTATCTTGGGGGAAGTATACATTTGTCAAGTGACCATGTATATTGGTTCCAATGAGGTGGAAAGTGGCTTGGATAAAATGATGAGAAGCATAGAAATCTGTAAGGGAGACGTGCTGCATATTCCAGGCTATAGCAAGCCCCCCCAAAGCTCCTGTTGTGTCTACCATAATAGTCTGGCATCCCGACCGGGCTTTGGATAAAATGGAAGCTAATGTGCTAGTATTACATTTTGTTTCTTGCATAAATAATATGTGGTCTTTCTTGTTGAATCATGTTCTTTATCATCCTGTATTTCCCTGGACTATTAATTCCTCGAACATTTCATGAGATGAGCTTCACGGTTGACCAGTAGGTAAGGATCTGTAGTATTTAGTCAACTTGGAGCGCCTTCTGGACTCCTCTAGCATTTCCCCAATGAGGATGGTGCGTTGTAGATCTGTCTTTCTGCCTCTTTTCTTCCCATCTTTGTTAATTTGTTTCCCATCCCATCTGCTTCCTTGTTGTATGCCCAGTCTGTTGTGATAATGCACTCGTGAGAGTACTACTTCTAGATTTTCAAGTTGCATGTTCGTTATTTTGTCGAACTCTTTCCTCTTGCATGCTTGTTCTAGACTGAAAATGTCTAGGTCCCCTAGATCAAAGCGTTCAGGTTCTTCTTCCAAGAGACTTTGTTGACTGCTCTCATCCATGTGGTGTGTTGAATTGAGAGGGTTTGTCAACAGGTTATCAATGTCCATTCTTTTTGTGGACCAAAGGGCTTTGCTGTGATCTTGAAGGGGAATGGATTGCGAGGTTGTTGGTTGTGGATCAAAGTTATTTGGTAATGATGGTTGACTAGCCTCATTATTGTTAGGTACATCAAAAAGTTTGGAGCATGGCACAGAGATTGCCTTAGTTATCTTGGAGGGATCTAATGTGGGCATATCTAGGTTTGACATAATGTCAAAACTGTTGCTTGAGGATGGGGCATCAGAGGATGGTATTACATTTTTTGGTGATGTAGAGGGTTTTTTATTATGCTTCTTTCTACTAGAAACTTTGGTAAACCCTTCTACAACAGATTTTCCTCCATAGTTTGTAGATTTAGGAGGGACATTTAAAGGACAGTCTCGGAATAGATGTCCATGGGTGTGACATTTCCTGCATCTAAAAGGCACATGTTCATAGTTTATGGGCTGAATCCATTCAAAGTCATTGTGAAGGAGACTTACCGAATCCGTGAGTGCCTTGTCGAGTTTCATATAAACGCAGATGCAAGCATATGAGGTGTACTGGCGAAGCTTTGTTTCCTTTGCAGTCTTTATGAATTCTCCTAACCCATTGCCAATAGCTTTAAGTGATTCTTCATCCCAGTATTCCAGAGGTAAGGAATACATGTGAATCCATACTAGTACCCAGCTAAATTCTTCCTTTTCTGGATTGAATCTTTCTATCCAGTCTTGTAGATATAGACCCGTTGCATTAAAGAAATAGGGTCCTCCATCTAGGACACGATTTTTGTCTTCAATGTAGTTGAAGATGGTTGTAAAAAAACCTTTGGGGCCTAGCTGTAGGGTAACATGTCCCTTTGGCTTCCACTTAGATGTTATCCATCCTTGTAGAGCATTTTTGGTGGGCCAGTAGCTTATAAATTTACCTATCAGTGCATGGTCTTTCATATATTGTATTTGTGCATTGATTCTGTGACTGGGTAACTCATTCTTTGGTCATTCCATTGCAATGGGCTTGCAAGTGTAAGACGATGCCTTCTTTGGTTGTTCAGATGCTACAGGGTTATTTTCTGTTTCATTATTCAGATCTTCCTATTTGTTCTTCTCTTGTTGCTACACAGGTTGTACCGCTCGCTATTCTGCACTTCCTGTTGAGGGCTTTTCATTTCCGTTTTCAAGTGGCTGATCTCCATTATTGCTGCCTATGAGGGGAGGCCCTGTTGCCTCCCCCATTATGATGTTCATTGGTTGTTGCTACCAGATCTGCCAAACCTGCACTGGCAGCAATACTACTTAATCCTGAGAGACTGCTTGCTCTGTCTCTGCGCCGTGTAAGGGTTTTTCAGAAACCCTAGTCTACCATTTTCCTCTGTCACGAGCTCTATTCCTCTCCTTAGTTTTTTTATATTTTTCAATAATTAATATAGATATAAAAAATATTATATAAATTGAAATATACAACATTACATTTGAATAATTTTAAATTTAATTATATATATTCTAAGTTATATAGTATTTATTACATTACTAAGATCCATATTATTTACCATATACTAAATTCATGGAAGTTAGAATTCTTCAATCAATTTCCTAGTTACACACTTGACCATTTAACTATTCAAGAGAAAAAAGTGAGCTGCAAGGCATTTCCCTAAAAGACTTCTCAATTTGAATATAATATTGACTGCAAGGTAAAATTGACAAGACAATATATCTCAATTTGAAAATAATCTTGATTACAAGGCATTGAATTTATCCCTGCAGTACACTAGAGTGTTATCTTTAGGGCAAATTCAGAATTGGGAACACATTTGAATATCCAAGTGTAACATTGTTATGTACAGTTGAACTGGTAAAATAGTTAAAGTTGTTATGTTAACAATAATAGTTTTGAGCACTTTGTATTAGCGGCCCATGGTATGACATGTGATGAATATCAAAACAAGCTTGTTGGCTCTCCATTGTAATATGCCAAAGTTGAGCTATGAAGGCTTGCTTAGCCATGACCAAGATTTTGGCCAAATTGGTTGAGTTTAAGTCAAGGGACTAATAGATTTGTTAGTTGTATTTTCCCTTGTTGGGGTTTCCAATGGTAAATAATGATATACTTTTGTTGTTATTATATCAATGATGGAAATGATTATTTCTCTATTATTGTTTCTAATATAAACAAGTGGTATCGAATCCATGTGTGGGCTCTCTCTCATGATGGACCCCTAAGTATCTGGTCATTGGTGTTGGTTGCTCATTCGTAGGATGAATAAAAAGGCTAAGAATTTTAGGCATCTAGCTAATGATCATGACAAAGAGGACATCAATGGAAATGATGGTGAAATTTTGGTCTTCAAGTCATTTCCCTTCAAAATACAAACACCAAGAAAGGAAAATCCTTTTAATATGCCTGCTCTAAGTTGGAGTTTCCTTAACTTAATTAATGATTGTGGAATAGATAAGAAGGGAAAGGCCAAATAGAAACAACCATCATCCAAGACATCCTTCGCTAGAGATGGTAAAGATGACTAGTTCTAGAAGACAAAAAAATATGGCTTAGTTTATCCCATCATTCTATGCCAAACACTATCCCCTCAAAGAACTTAAACACAACATGGTTTTGGTGCCAAACTTGATGCAAAACTTAAGGTTTTGTGCCAAGTTTTGCATCAAGTTGGCACAAACACTTAGCACAAAAATTAGGCGCTAGACATGAGGCAAAACTTGGCACAACATGGTGTGATATCTAACTAGAATTCATTGAATTAAATTGCTAGAGGATACATGATTAAATAGACCCAAAAACATTAATAATAGATATGTTAATATTAGCTCACACATGCATGTTAATTTTTCCTAAATTTAAAGTCAACTTCTATTGACATAAAATATGAGCTAATTGGGAGTAATTGGAAATAATTAACACACTCCAACACCCCACCTTAATTATGACCATTATTGCTTAGTTGTCTAAGTCTCAAGTAGACTTAGAATACTTGAGATTGATTCAAAATCTTGTTTTACTTTTGCATGATAGTACAAGTTATCCTCAACTCTATGTTGTACAATATTTTTCTTCCTTTTGCTCCAAACTTTATACTCTGCATATTTTTCTTGTTCTTTAGCTACAAATTTACTTTCTTATTTCTCTTCAATATTTTTTCATCTACTATGTTCCTTTTAGCTAGTTCTTCTTGTCCATCTTCTTGTACTTTAGCTAATGTTGATTGAAATTTTCTCTGAGACTCTATAAGGTCAAAAACAATATCTTCATTTCTTTCACCTCCTCCTCTTCTCTTGTTAAAATAGATTCAACAATTTCATTTCCCTTCTTTTGTTGTAACTAAGATAAATTTCCCATAACCACTTTCATCTTTATCATACTTAGGTCTTGTAAGCCACTCTTCTAGAAATTTGAACTCAGATTCATAATCAATTTTAAGATTCACTACTACATTCTCCTCATCTATACTTGCTAAGGAAAATTTTAAAGATGGAAATTTATCTTAAATATTAGAAACCTAGGTCAATCTTAATAGTCCCTAATATGCAAAATATAAATTTTTTGGTGATTATTTTATAGAAATATTCAATTTATAATGATTTTATAGTCTCTATTATTTTTTGAAGATTTATGTGGAAAAATGTTTTATCCAATAAAATTTGGGTGAAACAATTTAACCAAAAAAAATACCTATTGCCCAAAATTTTCCATATTTGTTGTTGGTACGAAGGTGGCTTCAATTTTATCATCTATATTGGCGTCACTTTCTACATCAAGTTGGTATGACTTTCTACATCTATTGATACTCTGCATGTATCTTATACAAAATCACTTTTTTCTTCTTTAATTTCTTCAATTTTTTTTTTATTTTTTTTTAACTTTTATTTTTATAGTGCCCACTATTCTCTTTGTAATATTTTTTTTTTTTTTTAGAGCTTTTATAGACTCATGAGATATCTTCTCCTTTAATTACAATAAGTAATTTATTAATAACTGCAACACTCTCAGTGTTACTCCTAATTTCACTGTATCTTATTAGACCTGATTGTTAGTATCATCCAAATCTTGTTAAATGAGAAACAACACAAGTCCATCATCTTTCTTGTTGACTTCAAAATAATACATATGATTTTGAGACATAACCTTATAGTTTGCTGGATAGAAAGGTTCTTCATACCCATTCAAAACAATATCGCATAACTCCTCCACATGTAATTTTGCTATATCTTAATGGCTGAAAAATCAAAATTTTTACTGGAGAAATAAAAAGGGGTGAAATATAAGAAAAAATTCCACATTGATGAAGAACATCGGTTACCCCACATTATAAAGATATTCCAGAGCGCGGGTCATTGAAATTGACCGTCTGACTCCTTCGAATTGACGCATTGACCAAAAACTATGGTCGTTCCTGTGGGAAAGCAACACACGGCAGCGGCGGCTGCTCGTTGTCACCTTCTAGATATCGCTTTGGAAACCCTCACCTTCTAGATATCGCTTTGGATATACTTACTTTCTAAAAACTGCAGTGTGGAAGGAACCAATACTGTGAACAGTTGAAGCATAAAGTTCATCCTGATTTTCTCCTTTCACCTCAGTATTGAGTACTTCCAGGGACCACATGTTACTGGTGGGTAACATCTTTCTTATCTCGTTGGAAAACCAAGTCATAATGTGCATTGAACCAAAGCTATAATGCTGTTCTCATATTATTAAATTGTTTTAATGAAAGGCTGGAGGGAACTAACGCGGAAATAACGCCGTAATTTGAACAGTTTCTGCATGAAGTTCCTGTCGATTTCCTCCTGTCACTGCATTATCGAATACTGCCACCGACATTATTGACTACTACCACTGACATAGACGTAGAAAGCAAGTGGCAATGCACGTCTAGAACCTTTCTAAACTAAAGCAGCGACGTTTCTCTAGAAATTTATTTATTTTTGTTTTCTCTATTGTCCTTATTCATTGACCAGTAGTTGAGCTGCTTTTGTCATTAATGAGCATGATAGCTGCTCTATTATTATGCCTTCAGGCAGTGGCAATCACAAACTTCCTTTTTAATTTGTAATATTATTATTCCTTTTTAATTTGTAACATTCTTATCAGTCCAACAATGACAGTGACAATCACCATTAATGAAAACCACTTCAATCCTTTCAGACACATTAAGAACTGACGTCGTAAAACTATTTGATGTACCTAGTCAACCTTCAAAATCCTGTAACCAGAAAGTGCTACACGTCGCTGAGGCTTGCAATCGTATGCTTTTCATGTGTATATCTATATATATATATATATTCCTCCAAAATGAGTTTGATTACATAGTAAGTATATACATATTGGTCCCCATTATATTTCAATGGAACCTAACAATTTGATATCTAGGTTGGTAATATAAATCGATTAAAGTGATTTATTTTTAAATTTATTATTATATTTGTTTATCTGGTCAAGAAATTTTTCCTGGGGTA
>APFE030340204.1:0-21732 GCA_000404065.3 Pinus taeda
CCTTGGCCAACAAGTTGTACAGGATACAAGAGGTAGTCCCGCCTACCGCCATCTCTTTGATCACAACAAAGCAATGCAATAAGATCATTTGCCAGACCAAGAAATTTTTTTTCCTTATGATTCGCCTTCAAGGCAAGAAGAAGGTTATGGCCACGGCTTCCAAGCATGGCTCTTTTGCACAATAGCAGGAGATGGACAAGGTTGTGGAGGAGTACAAGGATATTTTCACCTCACTTATAGGGATACCTTTGCACTGTCAGGTCAAGAAATCCATCGATTTTACCCCCGGTGTGCCGTTGTCCAATGGGTCGATCTATCGACGCTCTGTTTTGGAGAACGATGAGATTAGGAGGTAGATTTAGGAACTATTGCAGAAAGGGAACATCATGCTAAGCTCATCACCCTATGGGAGCCTGATTGTATTGCTACAGAAGAAGGATGGGACCCGGAGGCTCTATATTGACTACCAAGCGTTGAACAAGATCATTGTCCGGAATAGGTACCTAGGTGCCTAATGAAACCTCTGATGTGTGGAAGACTGCCTTCAAATCCAAGGAGGGCCTTTTTGAATGGTTGGTCATGCCGTCCGGATTGACGAACGCCTCTGCAACCTTCATGAGACTGATGGAAAAAATCTTGTGACCCTTCACCAATGCATTCGTGGTGGTGTATTTGGATGACACCTTGATCTTCAGCCAGAGTTGGGATGAGCACCTCCACCATATTCAATAGGTCCTTCAAACCCTGCGACAACACAAGCTATGTGCTAACTTGGAGAAATGCACCTTTGGCCTGACCCAAGTTCAATATCTAGGGTACATAATTGATGAGTAGGGTGTACATGTGAACCCATCCAAGATACAAGTCATTCGGGATTGGCTAGCCCCAACCACTCTAATAGAGCTTTGCATATTTTTGGGTCTTGCCAACTTCTACTGTAGGTTCGTGTTGGGGTTCTTTCATATCACTTGGCCTTTAAGTCAAGTCACCAAAGGTGGAGCAAAAGCAAAGTTTTTTTTGCCTGAAACCCAGCTACAAGCCTTGTCCGTGTTGAAGAATCGTGTCTTTTATGCACCAATGCTCACACTACCAGACTTGCAACAACCATTTGAGATTGAGACAGATGCCTCTAACTATGCTATTGGTGCGGTTCTTACATAACATGGGAAATACGGTGGTTACTGTTAGCCTTATCGGCATGTGGCCCAAAATGGATCCAAAACACTACCGAAGTCTTCAAAATTTTCTTAAGGATCATTCAAAGATCAAAACAAGCGTATGCCAAGAGCCCTTAGAATGGAAGAAAAGCACTATCGGAGGAAGAAAACCAGAGAAAACAGTGAAAAACCAAGTATCGAAGGCATAAACAGAGAAATGCACAATAGTCGTCAGATCTGGCCGATCAACGGTCTAGATCTGATTGGCAGGTCGCAATCGACAGTCGCAGTCAGCAGTCGCAATCGGTGGAGGAAATCGGTGGATTAAGGGTAGACTGTGAGGTACTTGCGATGGCGATCAGCGATGCAATGTGGACCGTCGATCAAGTGCATAGATCGACGGTCCACATCACATCGCAGGATCGCTATTAGAGATTAATGAAGAGCGCTATCAATGCCTTGAGGCATGAGCGATATGCGATTGCGATCAGATCGCATTGCTATATCGCGTCGGAGCAACAACATGGAGCGGGGCCTTTACACATATATGTGCGCGACCTGATGAACCAGACTCGATGGTGGTCTAAATAATATTTCATAAGATTTGAAATCTGCCGAAAGGCATTTTCATATGTATTTTGTGTATTTTCGTTATTTAATGAAATACAAAGGGGCAATGCTGATGCGATAAAACCCGGACCCGAAGGGGTTCGGGAATGAAAATATATAATGTTTCAGGTCCGCCAAAGCAAATTTCTCATGATTTTTAGCATTTTCAACATATTTCAAAATACAAAGGGAACATGCCACTTGCGAGTTGTGATATCAATAAGGATGGACCCGATAGAGGAATAGACAGTGTTTAAGGACTTTTGAGGTCCGAAATAAACAAAGCTTGGCGAGATTTCACAATGTTGCAGCGTTTTTATGTATAAAGCAGAAAACAGTCATTATTAGTGTTTGAAGGGATTTCAAAGGGCCAAATACCCATTCCATCACAGAGCAGAGACCAGGAGACAGATGGCCAGAGGTATAAAAAGGCAACAACGCAGCTCATCCAAACCAACAAATGATCATGGAGCATCCTTGCACGAGTAAGCTCTCGGACAACGCAACAAACTACCAGAATGCAGTTACTCTGCTGTCAGAAGAAGAGGCCTCCGAGCCCATGCGTGCCTAGTCAGGGCATCAAACAGTGAAAAAGATAGAGGGGATAGATTAATACCTCTAGAGCCTCAGAAGGCTCAAGAGCATTGTTAAAGGCCTATAAATATTTGAAAGTTTAGAGTAACATGGGTTCAACTTTTGGGGACTGTGGATACTCTGTCACTCTAGCTTTTCATCTTCATTCTAGCAATATAAGCTTCTTTTGTTGTTACATGTTCAATTCCCATTTTCTCTTCTGTTCTATGCTTGCACTTGAATATGTTATTCATGTTTTTCTTCTGTGTCTAATGCCAGATAACTGTAATCTTATCTCTGTGTTGATAAATTAGATTTGCAAGTTTCATTTACTTCCTGTAGCCAGCCATTCATATGTGTTTATGTATGCATCTGTTGGTACAGTCGGTATTCTCCATCTATCCATTGATTTTATAAACTATTGAGCATTAGTGGTCTAAATCCTTGTAAAGCTAAGGGTGTTCATGCATGTCTTGATTGAAAACATAGTTGAAACAGTCATTTGACTTGATCCAAACCATCATTCATTCCAATAGTTCAGAGAACAATATTGAATATTTATATGTTACCAGGCATCTCCGAGCTACAACCTAGGAGAGCTTCCTGGATTGATAACATAATTGGTGCCATTGCCGGGGAGAGGAGACTGAAGCTCAACTTCCCTGGGAGACGACACAGATCCAACTTTGATGATAGACAAAGTTTGGGCACTTTTTTGGTTGTAATCATCTATCGATGACTCTACTAGAGGACGAACCCCTTGGTGACTCCACTTCATAGTTCTGGCTCAGTTTGTGAGGCATACTTGGAGAAATCCTTAGAAGCCACAAGCTGACCTAGTACCTGACCCTGAAAAGATCATCAGAGAAAGAAAGGTATTGTAGAAAGGAGCATCAGGTTCAGGTAAATCTAAAAAATATTCTACATCTCTTCAAGAAAATCCTGTGATAGAACAAATACATGTTGAGAGTATAGCATCTAATACTAGCAGTGAAGAAAAAATCTCAGAGATTCATAAAGCTCCTTATTCTTTAGGTTCTCATTTTGTTGCAAGCCCAAAGGAAACCTCTCCTCCTATCCATCATACTCCTTTAGTCCTATCAGTCACTCCTCAGCTCTCTGTCATTCAGATTTCCAGTACCCTTATAACCACCACAGCTATGGCAGGTCCACAACCTACCAAAATGGAAAGAATCATAGCTATGTTGTGGCCACCAACAACCCCCCTCTTTGCTTGATATTAGCAATAACACCAAGTAAATGGGGATCCTTAATAAAAATTCAAACAAACATTTCTAGGAACATTTTTGTTTTTTTTTTTAGAATTTTATCACAACAAAGCAATGAAACATTTCTTTTATGAGCATAACAAACCATGAAGGAACGATGCGAAATTCATCGCATCGCATTCACCATAAGCGCTCTTAAATAAAAAACTTAAGAAATCTCCGACGGTCGATGTGCGACGTCGCATATCGCAACATCATGTAAAGAAGCACAAAATGACTAATATCTGCGATCTGCGTTTTGTGATGAGCGCGATGTTGCGATACCACAACACTATAACACAAATTTGCGATCTGTGATGAGCACGATGTTGCGATACCACGACACTATAACACAAATTTGCGATCTGCGATGAGCGCGATTTTTCCTCGGCGCAGTATTCAAGGAAAGCTGCCCATTAATCAAAATTAAGCGCACGCCTTAAAAAGAGAAATTAATGATTGTACGAATGACTGCTTTTTGTTTTTCGAAGAGTCAGTTTGCTGTGAATGTCATAATTATGCACACATAAGATCTGAAGCTTTCATGTCAATCTTTATTTCCATTACTCTTTTCCTTTACGCAAACTATAAAATAGGAAATAACATGAAGCAATTTTGCAGGAAACATCTAAGGAAAAGGGGAAAGCGCCAATGCTCGGAGAACACAGAAGAGATCTCTTCGGAAACGGGCACCACATACAATAGGACTACAGATTCCAGAGTATCACTCAACAGATGCTAATGACCGATAGGTCATCTGAAGCTCAGAATCAAAGGCACACAAAAGCAGCATGATTACAAAAAAGACTTGAAACTTACACGCAAAAAAATCCTGGAATGAAGAACGGAGGCAGTTTTCAATCCAGAAAATTGCTTAGAAAGTAAAGTCTTCTGATTCATCAAGTCATTCGCGAAGACAGAAACCGAAATAGCAAAAGAAGAACCAGTTTGAGGGAAATTTGAGTTATTACCAAGTATACACCCAGTCAGCGGGAGATTCTCTAAAATATCTTATAGTCTACCAGAAAGTGGTGCCAGCTCTTGTTACTTCTATTTTTATAGCACACACGAAAGGGGAAGGCAACCAGCCGACTCTCCCCAGCCGAATGTTGCGCGCTTACAGCGCTAAGGAGCAAATACAGAAATAGTTCAGAGTCAGATTTAATTTTTAGAAATAGTTTGCTTTATCAGAAGGACGGTCATTTGAAAACTGGATCCTAAATTTATGTAATAAAGTTGATTAGCTAGCAGTATTTAAACCCTTCTCAGGCATTTAGAGAAGGGTCCGGAGATTTGTCAAAAAACTCGTCCTCAGAACATGCACTTTTGCACCCTCGGAGGTGGTTTTGATGAATGGATGGATCAAGGTTTATTAATGTTTGCATTTGATATCTGCTACTGATGTTGCACTTCTGTACTCTTAGTAGATGTTAGAGCAAGGAGAGATAAATCATTGTTGCTTGAAGCTTATAAGTGGAACCAGTCATAAATGGTACTTTTATCTCTTGACTATTCCTGCTTCTGTTCTTTAAGTGATTTATAGTTTCAGTTGTTTATATGTCATTGTATGAATGTATGGGTTATCATTTGGCACTTTTGTACGGTGGAGTCATATTGTTTGTGTCTGACATATGAATAACTTATTATGCAATATGTTGTTCACAACTGTTTTGCCTAACTTATTATGCAAAGTGGTTTATCTTTAATGATTTCTATTCTTATGATAGCTGAATGATCTTTATTACCAGTTATTGTTCGAAATCTTTTTAGATTGCATAATAGAAGATATACACCCCGGGTTAGTGTAGATTAGATGTGTTGTTTCTCATTAGATTAAAATAATATAGAGTTAGTTTAAAGAGTCTGAATTAGATTAGCTTTAAATTTCTCTTAGATCATCATAGTTCAACTCTACACAGACACACACACACACCCATGGTCGGGAAACTGGTCCCGTTATCCCCAGTCAGACCCGCTATACCAAACGGATAAGGAGCTGCCAACCAAGGTCCGGACCGAGTGGGTATCCCCCTTGTTGTCGACCCGATTTTCGGGGCTTCAACACAACCTAAAGAAACTCCATAGGTTTAATGGGGAAGATGATAACATGACTTAGAGTCACATTTAAGCCTTCAATTCTTTTTCTCACATCCTAGATGTGGATCAGTTGGTTGTGTTCACGAGACTTTTTGTACAAAGTCTTGAGAGAGAAGCCAAAAAGCAGTTCAAATAATTACTCAATGTCTGGGAGGAGCTAGAAAATGCTTTCACCCAGAAATGGGAAGAAAAGAGGAGTCATGAGTACATCCTCACTGAGTTTAATTCCCTAAGAAAAACTTTGAAGGAGGATACTTCAAAATTTATCAAATGACTCAATAAGCAGTACAATAACTTTCCCACTGAAATAAAGCCTCGTCCAACTATGGCTCGTGCAGTTTTCCTTAGATATTTTGAGTCTGACGTTGGGTTTTCCTTGAGAGAGAGGAAGTCTCTCACTCTAGACCAACTTCAGACTGATGCTATTGAAGTGGAAGCCAATTTGATCTCGACAGGAATGTCAAAGGTAAAGCAAGAAACTAGTTAACCCAAAAGAGGGAAAGAGGAGGCATGCTCCTCTAATCAAGATAGAGAATCATCAGACCTGAAGTGGGATGAGTTGGACAAACTCATCAGGATTTTAACACAAAAAGTTGGAAAGCTTGAAATTAAGAACAAGAACCTGTTGTAGCGGCTACACCACCCTCCAAAATTTTTCCTTAGCTTCATTTTGGAGCCTCCTTACCAACCATCTTAGTAGCATGTCTTGCATTGCCAAGTACATAGGTTTCATTGGTTTTTTCAGCATCTTTCTAGCCTATGTGTGTCATTTTGCTTCACTCTCCCCATAGACTGCCATTCCAGACTTGGGCTAGTTACTGGCTAAGACACTCCCTAGAAAATTGCTCAATTTTGGAGGGGAACCAGCCTTTCCTCGAAAAATTGTGCAAATCAGTCAGGAAATCTACTGGGCTCCAAAATTGTGTAGAACATTTAGACAGGCTTCCTTGTAAAAACTGTGCAATCTGGCCTAGCACTGCAGCTCAACCCAGAAATTGCGCAATTCTGGGAAGCAATCACCTACTCCTCCCAGAAATTACGCAACCCTTCTCAGATAGCTAGCCTAGCTCCTCCCAGAAATTATGTAATTCTAGGTAGCAGTCACCTGCTCCTCCCAAAAATTGCATAATCCCTCTAAGACAGTTAGCCCAGCTCCTCTCAAAAATTGTGCAAATTTCTCTCTCAGACAAGTAGGTTATTGCATATGCCTTCAAGTTGACTAGTTCCCTCTGGGATCGAGCAAAACTGATTTGCATGCATGGGCTACTCTTCCCAAAATAGAAAAAGGTAGCATGCAAAAGGAAACCCTAGATCTAGGGATCTATTCTCAATAGTTGGAGGTTACATGCAAAGCTCATTTTAGAAACCTCTCGCCAAGTGTCGCTTTTCCCTATATTTGTGGCATGCACATCATAACCTCGATCTTATCAAAACCTATGAACCATATCCTACAAATCTCATTCCTCACATCGATCTTACAGCTCTGACATCCCATATTGCATCAAGGAGTCTTCGGCACTTTCAACTTAGATGTTTCAGGGTAAGTCTACCTTTCATGTCTTGTGCTACGTTTCTATCACTTTTTTGTGTTTTGTTTTGTGTGAGTGTTGTCTACTTGATTTCAATGAGTGCTTGTTGTCGTTTCAATGTATGTTAGCATGTAGAAGCATTGTTTCAGTTTTTGTTTGCATCTCATTGTTGTCACATGCATGACACTGTTTTTGCATCGACGGTCGTCATTGTGGCAACACGCTTTACACACATGCTTGCTTTCCTATTTTCTGAATCCTATACTTACTATTTTCATGCATGATCATTCACTCTTTTCTTACACGTAGTATCACCATGCATTCAGACTTCTCATGTTTTCAATTTCCTATCAGCGGGTCTGGGCTGCCTTAGCCTAGACCTTGCCTTACCCGGCTAGCATTGTAGATTTCCGGAAGTAAAGGATTTTCCTTCCCTCCATAAATTGCACAAGTCTAGCCCAACACTGCCCTCTAGGCTTGCATTGCGCAATTCTGGGAGGCAGTGCCTTTCTGGCCCCAGAAACTGTGCAATGCAGTTCGCTGGTTTGCATGTCATTGCTAACTGAAATTGTGCATTGTGCAGTTCTAGTCCTTAGCAGACTATGCTGGACTATACATTTCACATTTCCAGTAGTTAGTTAGCCTCCCAACAGCCCAAAATGCGCCTTGCACAGTTTTAGCAGTCACTCTCCCAGCCTCACGATTAAAATTGCGCAATATTCACAGACAATAACATGGGTATGTTGCATGTCAGTCCTCCAGTTTGTTTTTGTTTTTTACTGAAAAATTGCTTGTCATTAATGTTTCTATGTCTCCAGGTATCACAGGTATTCATCTACCTCTCAGCAGAACAGGTACAATGGCTTCTAGAAGAGCATCGTTGATGATACCGTTCAGAGCACAACTAGGGATGCAGTCGATCAAGTGTCTATGAACTTGCCTATCTATGAAGACATCAATTTGTTCATGGACAACAATATCAAGATGAAATGGCAGTGGCATCACAATGAGAAGCATCATCAATAACAACAAAAGGCAACACACCTGCATGTGACAAATGCAAGAGGAGGGTTGTTGATAGCGCCAAGGTGAAACAAAGTTGTAAGCTCAAGCAGATCCACCTATGATGAAAGTAGCTTTGGAGATTGAGGCTATGAGACGAAGGCATGACAAGAGGATCACGCGAAGGAAGAGAGAGAAACAAAGAAGGAGTTGCAGGTGTTGAAGCAATAACTCAAGGAAGAACAAGAACAGGCGCAACAGGAGGCCTAACATGCATAGACTGATGAAACTATGCCCATACAGGTTATGGACCCATCCAGCAGATGGCATGGAGCAGACAGGGTGAGCAGTGTTATCTATCACATGCAAGGGTATTTAGGAGCATGTATGTCATTGTGCGCACGCATGTGATCCCACCCATTTGGCACACTCACCAAAGCAAACACAAGAAGCAAGTTCAACTGAATCTGAACATGTATTTTGACAAGTTGATGTGCATGGTCACTAGCACACACTTGGAGATTAGCACAAACACTATGCATCAGTATGTTTTTGGTCCAGCTGCACTCAAGACGGTAATGTGCATTTTATTAGATGCTTTGGACAGAGGAGCTATATTGATGTACCTGGAAGCAATGGAGGCAAGAGTTCACTTTTAGCAAGATGTCACTAATGAGCGCACGGACATCATCACAGACCACCAATCTTGGCATCATTTTGCCACCTTTAGTCAACACAAGGATGTCAAAGAGTTGGCCGTACCACAACTGTCCGAGTCTTAGTGATAACTTGCATGGCTTGCTCAAGCCTATTTTTTCTCACATGGGTACATGTGCAAATTATATGTAACATCTTGTCAGGTGCAAGTTCAAGTGTTGATAGTTGAATGTAACATCCATAGAGTAGTTGAAGAGTCATGAGGGTAGGTGAATAGTCACAAAGGGGAATGTGAAGGGTCACCACACCCTTTGATATATATAGTACCTCATAACTCATTGTAGGGGCTTTTGGTCAGCCAAGTTTCCAATAGGAGTATCTTAGAGAAATCTTGGAGAGTATTGTAATGAGCCTTGGCTTCTCCACAATGCAGAGCTAGTATATCTCTTTGGACGAGCAGATGGCAGTGACTGTAACATTCCGCTACCAGAATTAGTGGTTGTTCATGGTTGTACTGTATGATCGGAACTTTCAGTTCTTAATATAATAGAGCCAACACATTTCATGCATATGTTATTATTGTATTCCAATTATCTTGGTTACTCTAATGATATATGCATTTGTTTTCTTATGCATGCATGTATGGACTCTTTCTATATAAGTATGTATAAATCTTACTAAGATGTGTTGTTGGTTTAACCATCACTTTGTATTGTTAGCTTACTTGCTTTCTAGTTTGTGATGCATCTTTTCTCTTTTGTTCCCTTCCAAGCCATGTGCTTCCATAGGTTTCCAAGGGCACACTCACCTCACTTTATGTGTGTTAGAACCATTCATGCACCTTCCTTGGCTTGGTGCACATGTCACACCCTTGCTACCAACAAGGACATCTTACTTTCCTCTGCACACAACCGCGTTCAAGGCGATACTGTACGACCCACTTTTGGGTCTCCTACACCAAACGGTCTAAGGTCTAGTTGGGAATTCTTACTAGGGAGATCCCCTGACATATTGGCGGGTCTATCACCATCAGTGGAACCTTTCCAGATAAAACACTCAAGTGAACAATCGGGGCTATAACCCTCAGTATAGAAGGCCTCCACTGCAACTACTTCCAAGGGAAAGAAAGGAACATCTTGATCATATCCCCCATCCATTATACTTGGAAGATGGTCCCAATGAACAATCATCAGATACACAAGAGATGCACGGAAATATGTATTCTTCTTTTCCCAAAGAAGAATATGAGAATATGGCTCACCAAGAGGCCAACCATGATAGAGAAGAAACTGCAAATGAGGAAGATAAGGATTATTATTGCAAACAGTTTGTAGAGTTCATGCAAGCACAACCACAACGTATGTATGAGCTAAGCTCTTCAAAGAAAAGGATGAGAGAACTAGAACAACAAGGGGACATTGCTCCCCAATTTGTTCCCCCACTACTGAATAGAGGGAAGGGTAAGTTGAATCATAACCCTTCCAAGATAAAAGTCTCCTCTAATGAGGAAAGAACTAGTTAAGAGGGACATATAGAAAAAGGGACACCTATTCTGCCAAAAGATGTTAGTGGCAAGGAAAAAGGAACAAAGCCAAGAGGTACAGAAAAATTCCAACCTGTATTCAATCTCCATAAGGAGCTTGAGAAGGTAAAAAAAATTGTTCCCTTGATTGAGCTTCTAAAGTAGCCTATTTATAAAGCTCGGGTCTCTCAATTTATGTATCTCTCTATCTCATCTGTAGCCCATGATAGTTTAAACCTCTAAGAGGAGAGGCCAATGGTCATTTTTGGGCCGCATGTGGAAGAGTTGGATCCTTCTACCACACCTTTTTATGTGACTTTGATTATCCATGACCTTTTGTTGCGTAATTGCATGTTGGATTTAGGAGCCTCACACAACCTCATGCCATTATCAGTAATGGAAGAGCTGGGCTTGGAAATCACTAAACCATACAAGGATCTGTACTCCTTTGACTCCAATAGAGTCAAGTTCTTAGGCATGATAAAGGATCTGGTGGTAAACTTTGCTCAGACACCAGTGAAAAGTGTGGTAATGGATATAGTGGTGGTTGATATACCTCCTCATTTCAGAATGCTCTTATCCAGATCATAGGGTTCAAAGGTAGGTGGCTTTATCAAGTTGGATCTGACTTATGCCACCATTCCCACTTTTGGAGGTGAGAAATGAAGGTTGTACAAAGAATCTCGGTTTGTGAAAATTATGACCCTAGCTAAAGGCTTAAAGAACTCCCTAGTGCATGGGAAAGATAGTGTTATCTCATGTCTGTTCCTATAAGAGGATGAGACCTTCCTAGAGGAAACATCTATACACCTAATAGGGTAGTCAGAGCACTTGCGACCAAGTGAAAATAAAATATGGAAATTATACTTCGATGGAGAAAACTCAAAAGATGTAAATGGGTATGGAATATTGTTGGTATCTCTGAAGGGAAACCTGATACCCCTCTCATTCAAACTAGAGTTTGAAGTGACCAACAATGTGGTGAAATACGAAGCATTGATCCTTGTAATATAAATAGCAAAAAAGATGAACATCGAATTCCTTACAGCCTATGGAGACTATGAGATGGTAGTAAGGAAAATTCGAGATCAATGTCAGGCCAAACACCCCAGACTAAGGACGTACCGAAATGAAGTGTGGGACTTAATCGATAGTTTATTCCTAGCCTTTAACATCCAATTTCTACCCGGGGAAGAAAACAGGATGGCTGACTCTCTTACAGTAGCTACAAGCACTTTCAGGCCCCCACGAAATCCACTCCTTAGATATGAGATCGAAGTCATACATGGGCCCTCAATACCTAGTAATGTTAGACAATGGCAGGTATTCAAAGATGACGAGTAGGTCAAAATATTCATAGAAGTCGTTGGTGAGTTTTCCCACTACACTATTAATCAAGAAGAAGAAGAAGAAGCAGAACAAGAAAGACATAATGGTTGGGCAAAAGAAATTGCAACTAAAAGGGAACACCATCCCTCATAGACTTGTTCCAGTTGAAAGAATTTTCAATAAAGACGACGTAGCGTCCAAACAAATGGACCCATAGAAGGATGAGCAAGTAGAGGACTGCAACATCGGGTCAAAGGAGGAACCCTAAATGATCAGGCTGTCCAAAGGAATCCCCTTGTAATATAGACAAAAGTATTCAGATATATTCAAAAATTAAAAAAATGTATTTTCTTGGTCTTATGATGATTTGAAATTGTTTGATACAAATATTTTTCAGCCTAAAATTCCTTTGAAGGGTGGGATAAAGCCATGCAAACATAAACTCGAACAAATAAACCCACTCTTACTCCCCTCCATTGAAAAGGAGGTAAGGAAGTTGTTGCAGGCCAAGATCATAGTCCCTCTAAGAGACTCTGAGTGGGTATCTAATCTGGTCCATGTCCGTAAAAAGAGCAGAGAGATAAGGCTATGCGTCAACTTTTGGAATTTAAACAGGGCATCTCTAAAATATAACTACCCTTAGCCCAAGATGGATAATATATTGAAGAAGGTAGTGGGTACAACCAGAATGTGCATGATGGACGGATTCTCAAAATACAACCAAGTGGCAGTCCACCTTGAAAACCATAAAAATATGAGTTTCACCACCCCATGGGGAACCTTCATGTATGTCCGCATGCCATTTGGGTTGATAAATGTAGGGGCCACTTTTCATAGAGCAATGGACATAGCTTTCATGGGCAAGCAAGATAACTTTGAGTCTACTTAGAGGACATCACGGTCTTCTCTAAGATTGATGAAGATCATATCCTCCATTTAAAGCTCACTTTCGAGAAGTGCAGAAGGTATGGCCTCTCTTTAAATCCGAAGAAATCTCAATTCGCCCTGAGTGAGGGAAAGTTGCTTGGAAACATAGTCACCCATAAAGGAGTAAAGATTAATATAGAACGATTCAAAGCCATTAGCCTTATTCATTTTCCCATAAACAAGAAATAATTACAAGCCTTTTTGGGGAGGATAAATTTCTTAAGGCGATTCATAGCCAACTATGCTGAGATAGTTAAAGGTATCACAAACATGCTCAAGAAGGAGAATGAATTAAGTGGAGCTCTGTTCCCCATGATTCTTTCACTAGGATCAAAGAAGATTTGATTGAGGCTCCAGTGCTATTCAACCCCAATTATTCAATGCCTTTCTACATCTTTTCTTTCACCTCTCCACTTACCATTGTTGTTGTATTGTTACAGAAAAATAAGGAAGGTTACGAGCAACCCATTTCCTTTTTCAGTCAGGTCCTAAGGGATGCTGAGCTGAAGTATAATATATTGGAGAAATAGGCTTATGCACTGGTCAAGGCACTGAAATAATTCTGCATGGATGTGTTTCAATCAGGAATCACAGTGTTTGTCCCAACGACTGCAGTAAAGGACATTTTGGTGCAGGAAGAAAACGAAGGAAAGAGGGATAGATGGATAGCTAAAATACAGGAATATGAGCTAGAAATAAATCCTACAAAGCTCATCAAAGGCCAAGGGTTGGCCAAGATCTTATCTGAATCCAACTTCCAAGCTCTAGGGATAAGCATGATCATAGAGGAGGGAAAACCAAAGGATGAACAAAGAAGAATCAAAATGGCTTAGCAAAAGATCTATTCCAAATATGAGGGGTCACCCAAGTATAAGAACATTTTTCATTACCTCTTATTCCTAAGATGCTTGTTGGGACTGGATAGATCTAAATACCAGAGCCTTAGATTGCATGCACAAAAACACATTATATCTAATGGACTTCTCTTTTGGAAGGACCCAGTGGGAGTATTGTTGCTATTTATTTCTGTGAATTGGTTGAGGTTTTCCATGGAGGAGTTTGTGGTGGACAATACAGTTGGAAGACAACAACACATAAAATCCTTAAAGCAGGATTCTACTGGCCCACGTTGTTTGGAGATGTTTATTCTCAGGCCAGGTCATGCCAAAAATGCAAAATGTTTATTGAAAGACAGAAGTTTTCTCCTCTCCCTTTGATTCCTATGCACATAGAGGAGCCTTTTAGACAGTGGGATTGGAATTCAATGGAGAAATAAACCCACCTTCTAGTGGCCGACACAGATGGATTTTAACAACTAATGACTATTTCACCAAGTGGGTAGAGGCTATCCCAGCCAAGAATGCTACTAATTCAGTGGTGATAAAATTCATGGAGGAGAACATACTGTCCTGTTTCGGGTATTGTTTTAAAATCATCACTGGTAATGCATAGGTCTTCAAATATGCCAAGTTCATCAACTTCTGCCATAAATTCAACATCATTATTGGACACTCCACTACATACTACCCTCAAGGTAATGGCTTGTCTGAGTCCTCTAATAAAAATGTGGTGAGAGTTCTAAAGAAGACCATCACTAAAATTCAAAGGAACTGGGACTCTCAACTAAATTTTTCTCTATGAGCTAACTATGTCACACCCAAAAGATCCACTAGTAAATCACCCTTTGATCTAGTATATGGAAAGGTTGTTGTTTACACTACCTAATTAGTAATGCCAATAGCTAAGTTGCTACAAGAAGATGAGGAAGAACCAAGTTCCTTGACTAGAAGAATGAATTCGCTGGTGGAGCTTCACGAGAATAGAAATAAGATGGGGAACAAATTGTCAAATTACCAACAAAGGAAATCTCTTTTTGACAAGAAGGCTAAGGATAGACCTCTTCATTAAGGAGATTTAGTTCTTAGATGGGATGTCAGGTGAGTAGACAAAGGAAAACATGGGAAGTTTGATTCACTATGGTTTGGCCCTTTCAAGATTGCAAAAGAAAGGGGAAACAAAACTTAAATGCTTAAGAAATTGGATGGTGAACTGTTGAAACTACCTGTAAATAGTCAGTTTCTAAAATTTTATTTTCAAAATTAGAGATATCTGCCTCTTTCTCATTGTAAATATCTGGTGTGTATGTTGAATTTTTTATTTGAAATTTTCAGTTCATTTTCAGAAAAGTCCTTTTCACATAATTATATTTTGTTTAAGAATAATTCCATGCCCAATGGAAAGGAAGACTACTGGCCTGCAGGTCCTCAACACCTTTCCAGCAAGGCACTGTCCCTAGTTGGATCCAATTTTGTCACTCACTACATTGTGGGTTTCAAATGGTCAAAGCTACCTAAGAGCAGTGAAGTTTGGAACCCTTTCCCAGGCCACAAAATCTCTCAAAGTTGAATCATACCCTCCCCATTTCATAGTGCTCGGAAAGTGCTTTCCAGTGGTGTATGAAAGTCCCAAAATGGACTCTTGGAGTAGAAGATAAAGCATTTTAAAGGTCTACCTTGGAAAATCCCAACAAACCAAAAAATGGCTAAGTATGGAGGGAAAATCCCAATCGGAAATCGGCTATTGGAATATTCCCAGGGCTCACACTTAAGGATTATCAAGAATTCTCGATGTCGAAGGCTAATATCACAATCCTGCAAATCTGTTGTCATTACAGGCACACAGTCATAGCATACTCTAGGAACTCGCGGGGGCCAATCTATGATATAAAGTTGTATCACCAGGGAAGGTCTGAATTTTATTAACAAAGGAAATGTCAACAAAAAAAAGGCCATACCTCCCCTTTCTCTCTCTTCCATGTGGCATTGGCAATCAGCGGAGGTTGTTGTTCCAAATGGTTAAAAATCGTCGATATTGCGATATAGAGAAAAATTTTCGAGGACCAAAAACCAAATACAAAGAAAAATCACGACAAAACAAGGTTGGGCAGGCCTTTTTCTCTCTCATCCAAATGGGCCACATGGTAGCATGTGATTGGTTCTCAGAGCTGACATGGTAGTTGACATCATCAGTAACGTGGTGGTATAGATGTTAACATGGCAGGAGGACACGTGTCACTCGGTTTTGGCATTTTCAGCGGTCCTATGGGGCCATTTCCAGGTGACATGTGTCACCACTCATAGGGTGACATGTGGAAAAGATGATGTCATCCTGCATATCGGTGATCGCAACTACCTAGCAAAAAAACTTAAGGGAAAGTGTATTCAGCGGTAGATGCAAGATTGTGATTGCAATAAGAAAAAGGGCCCCTCAGATGTGATGCCCCATAGGCTATATTTCATGAAGTTTTCATGTTAGGGATATCGGTTGATGCACTATAAGGGGTTATTATAGGAATTTCAAGTAACAAAGGAAAATGCCCCCCTCACAACAATTGAAAGCCTTAGTGCCCGAAGAGCTAAGTGCTTGGATCAAGCCTCCGATCACATGAAAGAAGAAGTGGAAAGGGGTTGTATTCACAAGGGCTTAAAGGGCAGTCAGGTTCACCTGTTTCACGGTGTTCCCGTGTTAAAATTCCAGCGTATGAAAGACTCCTAGGTACTCCATGAAACACAACACCAGACTTTTCAGGGCACCAATATTATCTAACATAAACTTAAAAGGGTGTATGAGTTGGTAGTTGTTTCAGAGGTTGTTAAAGATTGAGAGTGGCCCGGAACCGATCGAGAGAGGATTAACCATGAATTAGCAGGAAGATGCCAGGACCAAAGACCAACAAAGTAGAGTGGCATGAAGATATTTCGAGAAACCATCATTTCAATTGCGATATGTTAATTCCATTTTGTTGTTTTGATCATTGTATTATTATTCTATTTTTCTTTCAAGAAAGGAATCCCCCTACTGTAATAGTTAGAGGATTTATGCTGAGACAACCATTCATACAAACAGCTGTAAATTTTTACCTGAAGATATTTCTGTAACTGATTTTCTTACCCTCCCTCTCATTATAAAAGGGAGGAAGAAACATTGAAGAAAGGTTCTGAATTCTAGGAAAAAATTGCATGTGCTTCTGAAGTTGTATGGATTCCAGATCTACATCTTTCTGAATATGAATGAAATAGTGGTGATTCCCATGTTCAAGTATTACAGTATGTTTTCTCTTTGTTAAAATTCCATTATGTTCGCTTTTCCTCTTTGGTTTCAAGCAATTGTAGCTGCCATAAATATCTCTTATATTCTTACATATTCATTGGTGTTAACTAGTTAATACATATGCCTATATGCATGTCTGAGATTATATCTTTAAAAGTGTGCTCCCTGAAATCATAGCATTCACTTTTCTTACATCAACCTTTCTATATTTAGCACAGATAAGTATAGAACTCTTTATGTTTCAAGATCTATGTGATGAGATAGTATTCTCCTTCTCTTGTTTCATTGTTCTGCAAAATCTTATTAAACTATAAGTCCTTGATTACTCAGCCTCCACTAGTTTTTACCTTATTCTTGTGAGTTGTATATGTGAAAGGATACCAAAAATACATGGTTTATGTCCTTGGATGAAGGAACCAACCCATGTTGTTATATGTCTAGTTGTATATTTGTAATTACTATGTGTAGAAGATGCATATGATGCCTCCGGTTTCTTGAGGATCATATAAGACACACTAAATTTAGATGTGCCCAGGCACTAGCCTTGTAAGCAATCCAAGGTTGTCTTTGGGAGAGACAACAAGGATGGCAATTATTCTGAGTGGGGTAGGATATTAAGCCCTCAATCTTAAGTGCACAAAAGTTCTCAGGAAAACATGAGTTAGGTTTCCATTTGGGCACATGACCGAAACTTAGGGCTACTACCATGTGGTGGAGTGGAATGATAGTGTGACCATGGGGGACAACGAACACAATGAATGTTGAAATTTGGCATCTTTAGTATGAATTTCCCCTAAGGGAAACCCTGAGTCCACCAAAGAAAACCCTTTTGACCCATGAGGAATTATATTGATTGAAAGAAGATTTTGAATTAGTCTAAAGAGTTATTTGAGCAAATAATCATAAGAGGATTTGAAAAATACATATTTAAAATAATGGGAAATTCAAATTTAAAATTCCCTCCAAATTTAAATTGAATTCGACTTTATCAGGTTGGCCATCCCTAAAGGTCGCTCCCTTTCACTTGTGTATTAAACTATAAATATGTGACAAGGCTCCTCCATCAATTGGTAATTAAAAGTATGTTTGAGGTTTGCATCTTGCTCCCTAGAATATGTCTCAGTTATGGTCTCGCTTGGCATAGGTTTCACTTATGATCTTGCATATGATCTTAATAATCTCACTTGTGCACTCTCACTCTTGGTAAATATATGGCATGGGTCTCGCATTGGTATTTGGCACTATATCGCAATGGCTTATGGCTCTGTCTCACTATGTCTCACTGTATTCACACTTGTTAGCTTGACCTCTATCTCTCTATGACTCACTCTTTATCTTCCTATGCTCGCACTTACTATCTTGATCTCTATCTCACTATGACTCACTCTCTATCTCACCATGATTGCACTTGTTGGCTTGATCTTTGTCTCACCATTACCTCGCTCATTGTCTCATGATCACATATCTATGGTAACTGTAATGGAAATAATTTTCCATCTCATTGTAACATCGTATGGATAGTCTCATGATCATATCTTTGTATGGTATGATTTTTGTATATATTGATCTTGGCTCTGCTATATATAGATTGGTCTCAACACTGTTATAGAGATTTGTCTCAACACTATTGTGTATATATATACAGATCATGGCACTGTTGTATATATTGGTTTCAACACTTGTATATAGATTGGTCTCGACACTATTGTACATATATATATATTGATCTTAACATTGTTGTATATATTGATTTCAACACTGGTGTATATGTTGGTCTCGACACAATGGTAGTTTCACTTATTCATAGTCTAGTTTCTTTGTGTTATATACACACAATATTTCTTCATTATTCCTCTGTGATGGTAATGGCATCATTGCCTGCGATGGTATTAGCATCTCTCCCTAAGATGGTATTGGCATGTTTCCTCTGAGTATGGTATCTTTGCATTTATTGTTAGTTATATGTTTGGCTTTGACAATTATACTCTATGTTATATATGGCATCATACTGATTATATGTATAATTATGAGGTTCATATTATACAGTGGACAGTGATCTAAATATGAATCTTTGATATAATATTAGGATGATATATGCGAGAGTAACCTTCATGACTAGAAACCTGGATTCAGTTCCCTAAGGAATAGTGAAACAATAATGATAATTAGTAGCTGGTAGCAACTTTCTTGGATTGTATGTTAGTTCACAAATAAAATTATGAATTGACTTATATTAGACTTAGGAGGTTAGATATATCACATTATGGATGTACTTTGTATCTCAACTAAACAATTGATGAATCTCTAATAGAATAATAATTGAATTTTGGCTTTTCCCCCATATGGGGGTTTTCCATGGTCTCCCACCAAATTTTGTTGTCTCTATTTGTGCATGTTTTTCTTTTGATGTTCCTTTATGTTTTTTGTCTAGGAAAATACTCTCTGAGGATAGAGATGATCCCTCTAGCCCAGTGAGTGTGACTAACAACCTACTTGACAATCTACACGACACTTTCCTAAATTACAATCAAAATTAGAGAAGAGGAAGATGGCCTACCTCGTTCTAATGTTATAACACACTTCTTTGTCGAAGATCTCAAATATATTTCTCCTCAAGTTTTGATCTACTACTCACAATGTTTGAATACCTACACAAGAGATCAACGACACAACAAAGCATACAATTACAATATGCATAATCGAAAGTAATCCACATAATAGATCAAGGAGCATTAAGAGAAATAATGCATTAACACAAAAATTTATAGAAAGTGAACCAGCAGTTGTATATATTAATGAAATAAAGAAGGAAGCATACAACCAAGCCTTGATTTCAATAAGCTCTCCTTGAGTGAATGTCCAAGTCCAAGTTCAAGCTCTCCAACCACTCCTTCTCCAAGCCAAATGAGTAGCATGTAGGCACTATCTCATCATAAGGGTGCAAATAATCAGAGACCATCCATTTTGGAATGAGAGAGGATGAATATATAGGTAGGGAAAGGGAGTTAGGATCTGTCCAAAGATAGGAGAAGGCCCTCATCTCAAGGAGGTAGCTTATAGGAATAAGATCAAAGGGAAATATTGGGAGAATTCAACCACATCCACACCAAACAACCTTTAGCTCATCGTTCTGTAAGCCTCTACATCACAAAGTTTCTTGTCCTCTTTGGGAAAACTTGCCTTTTAGGGATCAGTGTGAGTATACAACTAAAACGTGTGTTGGCAGCATGAGGCCAGTATAGTGAAACTCGCCATCAGAACTAGTTTCCAATGTCAGGGTCGCGTTAGTCTGGAAATTAGGGTTTTATAGCTTATTTCTTC
Organism: Pinus taeda; assembly: GCA_000404065.3. Taxonomy (NCBI): domain Eukaryota; kingdom Viridiplantae; phylum Streptophyta; class Pinopsida; order Pinales; family Pinaceae; genus Pinus; species Pinus taeda. The sequence continues at coordinate 20,102 of APFE030340204.1, forward strand.
AGGGAAGGATCAAGGCATGTTTCCATCAGTGTTTTAGGGAGGACCTAAACTACATATTAGGATGGGTACACTGCATGATTTCCAAGTTTCAGGCACTTTAGGGTATGACACAGTGAAGTGTAGGAGGCATGACAAAATATTGTGTAACAGATTCCCCATAAACAGGGAGTGATGGCTAAGATGCTTTACAAGCTTTTGCAAGGATGAGAACAAACACTGTCAGGAGACCTGCAAATCAAGGACGCATATACTTATACATATCTAATATCAGAACATGAATCCACGGTATGGATGCAGCCATCCGGATAGAAACGAATATGCAAAAAGATCCACATCATGGGCACAACCATCCGAATGAAAAGGATCATATGTAAGTCTAAGATCCAAGGTATGGACACAGCCACCGGATATAAAAGGATCATCATAAATATAAAATCCCATGGTGTGGTCACATCCATCTGTATAGAAGAAACATGTGTACAATCATGGACAATATATAACTCCATGCAGCCTGAGTTATATCAGACAAAAATCAGGATCTTGCACTCCATCCCTAACCCAACCAAAGTACAAATTATAACATGCGAATGAATGTGTCAAAGTCGAACATGCTATAAAACCACCTGATTACTATCCAATGATGTGGGCTATTAACAGGCACAATGTTGAAGTACAATTCATGAATGTGAAAATGAAGTTGAAGTCGAACAATCATTTAATCACCTGATAGAAGGCCAATGATGAAAACCTTATCGTCAGATGCGAAGAAATTGCCATTAAGGAATGCAAGCTCTAAGGTACTTAAAGGGAGTCCCTAAGTCACCTTCTTGTATAATGAGCTGAAGTTGATAGGAAGTGACCCGTCGAAGGAGGGCCATGATGATTCCCCCCTCATCGACATGAAACAAGGAATAAAGTGGAATGAATGAGTACGATCCAAGACTATAGCAAAGGGTCAGACAATGTATAGGTAACAAACTGTAGATATGACTTCTCTTGAACATTGGTGACACGACTCTAGAGGGTGGCAACATTTGACTCAACTTAGGACCAAGGCTCATGATGACGAAATGGAATAATCAGATGAGAGGCAAAATGGATCACCCAATCCCGGAAAGACAAGTGATTCAGTGAGTATATCCCAAACCCAACACGAGAAAAAAATGAGTGTCATGTTCAAGAGAGACATGATGCCTATACAAGAGATGTTTCACTTTCATTTTTCCCCACTATTTCTAGCAAGTACCCCAATTATTTTTAATCACAAGCTCGAAGGGGATCACATATGCTTGTCGTATAAGTTCATTCTTCGAATGAACCCTATTGGAAATAATACTGAGAGGGGGGGTGAATCAGTATTATCTAATTCTTTTAATAAATCTTCCTTATTTGTTCTTTGATTTAGTTTTGCATGTCAGTACCATAAAATAATGAGCATGAACAAAGAAAACAGATAGTCACACCAAAGAACACAAGATGTAAGGTGGAAACCCAATGTGGGTGAAAACCACCTGCTGCAATATGTCTCTATCTTCTTTCAAATTAGAAACTCCTTTTACAATGGGCTTGTACTGGTGCAGTCCTTTACCAGTACGCAGGCTGCAACCTGCAGAGAGCTACAACTCTCTCTC
>APFE030340209.1:0-14889 GCA_000404065.3 Pinus taeda
AAAGTATCCATTGCAATTACAAACTAGCTACAAGTGAGTATTTGCCTTCTAGTCTTCAATTAACACTGAATGTTTTACCTCAGCTTTCGCTTTGAGATATGGAAAGGATCTATTTTGAAATATGGAAACGATCCATTTCAGGGTTCTCCATGAAAACATTGTATATTTCTCTGCAACAACAAATTTTATTCATTTTATATATCTTTAAAAAAGAAACAGTTAGAAAGCTATCAGGAATGATACTAACCTGTCATAAGATTTAACATCATTAATCTTTAAAATTTATTCAGGGTTTGTATTACTTAATTATTCTACACATCATTAAGAACCCTGATGAGAATGTCAAAAGCAATAACACATTACTTTATTTTCCAGGTCATCAACAAAATCTCAAAAAACAATTATACATTACTCTTTTCAACCAAATAAATTCATTTGGCCAATTTATTAGATTGAAAGTTACAGCTGAATATTAAATGAAAATCATTTTATTTATAAATATTAAAATAAATACATATTTTTATATCATTTACTTCATAGATAAGAATATTAACATCATGGAAGGATTATAAACCAAATGATATGTAGATTTGCAATCCATTATATAGTGGGATTCCCATGACAATCGTTTAACATAAATATGTTTCAACCAAAAGTACAGACTATGTGTGGAACCAGAAACTCGATTATGAAGATGTCGATCCTGCTTTGAGAAAGACCATCTAGCCAAAAATTTCCCAAAAGTCTCCGAGAAAAATTCTACTAGAAAAAACCACCACAGATCTACATGGTGGGAAGGAGCACAAAAAGAACACTACATTGTCATCAAAGAAGAATACGCTAGAGAAAACTCTGAATCACAAGAAATCGGGCAAGAAAGAAACAACTCTCAAGACAAGCAGAAAGAAGGCCCTGCGCAACAACAAAAAAGTGAACTCGACGACCCCTCAAGCATCAGCAGTTATGAGGATTTGAATACCACACAAAATAAATCTTCATTTAAAAACAAAGCAGATCTCCTAGACCAAACTTCTTCTCCGACTATCTTCAAAAGGACGAACACAATAAATCGCGAAACTAAGACACCAATGTCCCAAGAACCAGAAGAGATGAAGGAGATGCAAGATAAAGGAAGTTGGAAGACTATAGAGAAAAAAAAGAAAGCTACAACACCAATCTCGCCAAGAAAGATGAGGAGCCAGACAATTAAAAACTATGAAAATTATAGGTCCGATAGACCAATTTGGTCTCATTGGACGTTAACTATTATCATTATCATCATCATCATCATCACAAAAGCATTGCCATAATATTGTCATTGTAAGGATAATGGTAAGACTGAAAACCTTTTGTTGTCATCAATTTCAAAAACTAAAATGTAGAAGAACTTCGGTCATTTGATGTAGAGATGTCATTTCTAGTTGCATTTGTATTGATAAGAAACTTAGATATGCTTCGTCTCAATCTCCTAGAAGCAACTTCATTTGCCACCAAATCATCTTTGATACTCTCCAACATCCTTACCACAATTGTCATAGTTGGTCTTTCTTATGGGGAATGTTTTGAACAAAGCAAACCAACATGTAGCAAAGATAGTAGACATTTGTATACTTTTTTTCATTAAATTCATCTCCACACACCTCACTAAAAAGGCTACATAATGATACTAACCTGTCATAAAATTTAACATCCTTAATCTTTAAAAGTTACTAGGGGTTTGTATTACTTAATTATTCTACACATCAATAAGAACCTGGATGAGAATGTTAAAAAGCAATAACACATTACTTTATTTTTCATAAAATTTAGCATCCTTAATCTTTAAAAGTTACTAGGGGTTTGTATTACTTAATTATTCTACACATCATGAAGAACCCAAATGAGAATGTCAAAAAGTAATAACACATTACTTTATTTTCCACGTCATCAACAGAATCTCAAAAAACAATTATACAATACTTTTTCCAACCATATAAATTCATTTGGCAAATTTATTAGGTTAAAAGTTACGGATGAATATTAAATAAAAAACATTTTATTTATAAATATTAAAAAAAACACATTTGTTTATCGTTTACTTCATGGATAAGAATATTAACATCATGGAAAGATTATAAACCAAATGATATGTAGATTTGCAATCCATAATATAGTGAGAATTCCATGACAACCGTCTAACATAAATATGTTTCAACCAAAAGTACAAAAATATTGCCATAATATTCTCAGTGTAAAGATTGGCAAGACTGAAAACCTTTTGTTGTTATCAATTTAAAAAACTAAAATGTAGAAGAACTTTGGTCATTTGATGGAGAGGTGTCATTTCTTGTTGCATTTGTATTGATAAGCAACTTGGATATGCTTCATCTCAATCTCCTAGAAGAAACTTCATTTACCACCAAATCATCTTTGATACTCTCCAACATCCTTATCGCAAGTCTCATAGTCAGTCGTTCTTATGGGGAATGTTTTGAACAAAGCAAACCAACATGTAGCAAAGATAGTAGACATTTGTATACTTTCTTTTCATTAAGTTCAACTCCACACACCTCACTAAAAAGGCTACATAATGATACTAACCTGTGATAAAATTTAGCATCCTTAAACTTTAAAAGTTACTAGGGGTTTGTATTACTTAATTATTCTATACATCATTAAGAACCCTGAGGAGAATGTCAAAAATCAATAACACATTACTTTATTTTCCACGTCATCAAAGAGAATCTCAAAAAGAAATTATACATTACTCTTTCCAACCATATAAATTCATTTGGCTAATTTATTAGATTAAAAGTTACGGCTGAAGATTAAATAAAAATCATTTTATTTCTAAATATTAAAAAAACACATTTTTTTATTATTTACTTCATGGATAAGAATGTTAACATCATGGAAGGATTATAAACGAAATGATATGTAGATTTGCAATCCATAATACAGTGGGATTTCCATGACAACCGTCTAACATAAATATGTTTCAACCAAAGTACAAAAATATTGCTATAATATTGTCATTATAAGGATAATGGCAAGACTGAAAACCTTTTGTTGTTATCAATTTCAAAAATTAAAATGTAGAAGAACTTTGGTCATTTGATGTAGAGGTGTCATTTCTTGTTGCATTTGTATTGATAAGCAACTTGGATATGCTTCATCGCAATCTCCTAGAAGCAACTTCATTTGCCACCAAATCATCTTGGATACTCTCCAACATCCTTACCACAATTCTCATAGTTGGTCTTTCTTATGGGGAATGTTTTGAACAAAGCAAACCAACATGTAGCAAAGATAGTAGACATTTGTATACTTTATTTTCATTAAGTCCATCTCCACACACCTCACTAAAAAGGTTGCATAATGATACTAACATGTCATAAAATTTAGCATCCTTAATCTTTAAAAGTTACTAGGGGTTTGTATTACTTAATTATTCTGCACATCATTAAGAACCCTCATGAGAATGTCAAAAAGCAATAACACATTATTTTCCACGTCATCAAGAGAATCTCAAAAAAAAGTTATACATTACTCTTTCCAACCATATAAATTCATTTGGCCAATTTATTAGATTAAAAGTTACAGTTGAATATTAAATAAAAATCATTTTATTTATAAATATTAAAAAACACATTTCTTTATTATTTACTTCATGGATAAGAATGTTAACATCATGGAAGGGTTATAAACAAAATGATATGTAGATTTGCAATCCATAATATAGTGGGATTTCCATGACAACCATCTAACATAAATATGTTTCCACCAAAAGTACAAAAATATTGCCATAATATTGTCATTGTAAGGATAATGGAAAGACTGAAAACCTTTTGTTGTTATCAATTTCAAAAACTAAAATGTAGAAGAAATTTGGTCATTTTATGTAGACGTGTCATTTATTGTTGCATTTGTATTGATAAGCAACTTGAATATGCTTCGTCTCAATCCCCTAGAAGCAACTTCATTTGCTACCAAATCATCTTTGATACTCTCCAACATCCTTACCACAACTCTCACAGTTGGTCTTTCTTTTGGGGAATGTTTTGAACAAAGAAAACCAACATGTAGAAAAGATAGTAGACATTTGTATACACTGTTTTCATCAAATTCATCTCCATACACTTCATGAAAAAGGCTACTTTCAATTACCTCATTCACATTGTTTGGGTATGCAAAGTTTACTCAATTGTGCAAGTTTAGATCTCCCACAAACATGTGACTAGTTGGTTGTTTACTAGTGAGCAATTCCAATCACATAATTCCATAGCTATAAACATCTCCATGGGTGGAAACTATTCCACAGAGTCCATACTCTACAGCGAAAAAAACCTTCATTAAATCTTACTCAATAAATCGATATAAATATTGTTAATGAGAGGAAAAATGAAAGTGATGTTTAAGAAAGTCATACCTGGGGCAATGTAGCCAATTGATCATCTTAAAGCAAGTGATGAAGCATGTGATTTGTAAAGCTTTCACCAATTAGTCTTGCAATACCAAATTTTGTGACATGGCCTAACATATTTTCATCCAAAAGTACATTATTAGGTTTTATATCACAATGCACTATTTTCATGGTGAAGATATTCCATGGCATGGGCCACATCTATGACAATGTCTAATCTTTTTTTCAACCCCAATTTACATACATCCTCACCATTGTTGCCATCTTTATTAGGGTACAAATTTTTCTCTAAGCTTCTATTAGACATAAACTCAAACACTAAACCTTTGAAATGCAAGTAATTATCGTTTCAGACAATCAGATAAAATTCCATTTATTTACTCGAACTCGGTTTTTGTGATAATGTTCGTTAACTCTTTCCCTATAGAAAGTTCAGTTTTTTCAATCATTAATTTTTCTGTATCTGTTTCTCATCTCCGTTAGAAATCTGGTGCCTTTTCATTCTTTCAGTAGCTTACATTTGCACAGTTTCGTCAGTGTCTGTACTTACATTAATATAAATTTGAGTTGGTCGTTTAGGGTTTCGTTGCTTGTTCTGTAACACCCTTTTTTTCATTGTGAATGTAAAATTTTCTTTAGGGCAATATTTAGATTCCTGGTAGGACTTTGATTTTACTTGGTTTGAATTTCATGTGATATTTATTATTCGAGGACTTTTGGTCAGTATTAATTGTATAGTTAGGGTTTGTTATATTCTCACACTTTTGCGCATACTTGGTTTGTGATATGTGTACTTCTCAAACGTTTCAGTTCTATGAAGAATTTGGCTCAGAAATATTTTTGAAATTTGCCATCTCTATGTTCAATGTGCTTTCTTTACAGGTCTAAGGGTTCTTTTGAACTAATTGAGATAGTAATGTTAATTTCATTGTAAGGACCATGTTTTACAAAACGTAATGTCGGTGATGTACATTTATTAAGCTCCATGGTGTGGTTTTCCTCTCACAATTTTAATCTGTTTGATGGACAGTAGGTTTTAGGTTTTGAAGATCTATTGAGGAGTGGTATTTGCAGTCTCTGCTCTAGCTAGGGAACTAAGGACTATTCAATCAGCGTGGGTGTTTAGAGGGGAAAAAAAAGTTATAGCTGAACTGGAGCATTTGCTGCTAGAAGCATCTGGTCGAACATCTACCAATGATGGAAAGCAAAACCGAAATCCTACGAAATGGATACTGGAAGATTCTGATTCAGATGATGGCAGTGACTCGAAATACATTGATGACGATGATTCAGATGATGTTGGGATAGCAAATAGGAAGGCTTCTGGGTCAAGAATGCCCCTGAAAAAGCGATTTGATTCTGGTGACAAGGATGATGATGACAGGGGTCGTCGTGATGATTCTGATAGCGAATTATCCATAGGAAGTGATTTATACAAAGATGATGAAGATAGGGAGCAGCTTGGGAAAATGTCTGAACTAGACCGGGAGTTGATTTTGGCAGAACGAGCAGAAGCAAGGGGTAATTATTTAATGCGTAAAAGGGCTCGCCAAAACGAGATTAGCAATCAACAACGGAAAGAAACATGGCCTCCATCTTCACGGATGCGCTCTTTTGTGAAATCGACAAGGCCTGTAAAAGAAAATGCTTTGAGTGAATTGGTAGCAAGGCAGCAGAAAGCACGAGATTCTGACATTCAGCGTAAGCGGAGAGATAATATTGGTTCATCTAAGGGGCAGGATTCGTCACCTAGTAGAAGAAAATCTCATGCGAGTCTGAGCCTTAGTTTTTCATCCTCTAGTGAAGGAGAAGGAAGTGGAAGCAGTGGCGAAGAATCAGATAGTGATGGTGATGGTCCCGGCTCTGCTGACACTCCCATCTTTGAAGATATTAGAAGCATAACAATAAGGAGATCAAAACTTGCCAAGTGGTTTATGGAACCATTCTTTGAGAATATCATTGTGGGCTGCTTTGTAAGAATTGGGATAGGAATGTCCAGGTCAGGACAGAGTACTTACCGTCTTTGCATGGTAAAAAATGTTGATGCGACAGACCCTGATAAACAATACAAGTTTGAGAACCACACCACATACAAGTATTTGAATTGTTTCTGGGGTAGCGAAAGCTATGCAGCAAGATGGTAGATGGCCAGGGTGTCTGATTCACCTCCACTTGAGAAAGAGTTTTCAGATTGGGAACGGGAAGTAGAATGCAATTGTGGTTGGATGATTAGTTGAGCAGAAGTTGAGGAAAAAATAAATGCGCTAAAAAAGATAAATCAATTTGTGTATTCTGCAGAAACTGTAAAACAAATGTTGCAGGAAAAGAAGTTGGCTTCCAAAAGGCCATCGAATGTGGCTGCTGAAAAGGACAGGGTTAGAAGAGATATGGAGCTGGCGGAGAGCAGGCATGATTATTCAGAAGTTGAGAGAATTAAAGTGAGATTGAAGGAACTAGAAGTCCTTTCTCTCCAGAGCAAAAGCAAGGATGCAAAAGCCTTGATGCTAGCAGAAATGAATAAGAAAAACAAGGCTGAAAATTTCAAGAACGCTTTTGAGATCAAGCCTCTAAACCTTAATCTTAAAGTAGGTGAAGCAGGGTATGATCCTTTCACTCGGTGTTGGAATCAATCTCAAAATCATTATGATACAAAGGCGAAGGTTGCTGAAGACAACACTAATGCGAACAAAGAGGCAGATGCAGCCAAAGTAGAGGAAGCCATAGCAATAGAAACTTCTGAGGATGATGGAAAGCTTGTCGACACTGATGCTCCTGTATCAGAAGATGCAAAGCTGTATTCTTTGCATGGTTTTGAACTTCCAATTTCACTTGTTGGACTGCAGAAGTATGGGGGTGCTCAAGGGGGCCCTTTAGCTTTTATGGCTAGAAAGCAGAAGATTGAGTCAACTTGTGGAGTTCAAGTTCCTAGTAATGATGGAAGGAGGCATAGTCTGACATTAACTGTGAATGATTACAAGCGTAGAAGAGGCCTGCTGTGAAAATAAATAATGATATTTTCTCTGCTTGTTGGTTTCCCCATTTAATTTTTATATGAAATATTTGGAAATTTCCTTTTGGGATTGCCAAAAACATATGCAGAAAAGCCTTAAAGTGAACATTTTTGTAAATTTTTTCAAATTCTATATGTAGTGTGCCATTATAGGCACTTTAAAACACAACTGCAATAACCTAGTCAACCAAGGATTGTCTTTTAACAGTAGCAACATCATGGATTGTTGGCAGGCATGAAATCAACAATGTGTTAGAAATATAGGCTGTATTTTCTTGACATCTAAAGTTCAAGGGTGTTTTTTTGTCTCAACCATTCTGCTAAAAAATGGTATATAATGTTCCAAAAGGATTCCTTTCCTCTAAGTAACGCTATTCCACTGCAAGTTATCATGCAATTGGTGAAACATGGCATTTTATGTTGTTTGAGATTGATGTTGAGTGATGCCTTTTTCTAAATTATTGTTGAAATATGTAGTGTTTTTCAGATTCATGTAATAAATGCTACGTTTTATTAATTTATGTTGTTGTAGTATAGTTTGCTTAAATGCTTTTAGAGTTGTGGTTGTTTTGTTGTGCTTAGTTGTTTATTCTTGCTTTTGATTGATTGCAATTCTATCTAATAAGCAACTATCTTTTACATGGTAAAAAAGTTTGGCTGAATCGAGGAAAACATTCGAAGATCTGGAAGAACTTTGGTACAGCCAAATAATTCGATTCAGTTGGGATTTGTATAGTCAATATGTTGTTTTTGAAAAACTGAACCAAACCAAATCCAATTTTAACCTTAAAAAATCATCTTCCCAAGAAACCCTAAAGAATTATTAAGAAAATGCATTTTAACTTTCAAGCCACCAATGAATATGTTATTTGCCCATTTCTTCTCCCTGTCCCGCCAATGCCTGTCACTACTCCCTCATTTAGGAGCTAGCCATGGGAGATTTCAGGAGGCTATGTTGCTGCTGATGCCTAGAGAGGTTTCTCTATTCTGTTCATGTGTGAAGTCTCGAGGAGACTGCATTTGTAGTTGGGACACTGTTGCCTGCACCTTAAAGGCCTACTTAGACCTTCATAAACAAAGTTACACTCAAATGAAGCATGCCAACCAAGCCAACATACTAAATAAGTAGCTTCCACTAGGTATTTAATCATATATTCTCTGTTTGCTATGTGCTTATTTAATTTTTATTTTTCAACTTGAAAGGGTGTATCTAATGTCTGTGCATATCCTTCTTACTTCCAGAAAACCTAGAACAGGTTACATGGCCTGCATTATCAAAATTAGAATCACAACACACGCAAACAAATACATACGCCCACCAAGCACAAGAAAATAGTGTGATGGCTATCAACTTTTTAAAATTGAACTTGTAATAATCTCAATAATAAATCTAATGTTCTTTAGAGAAGACTTTCTACTCTAGTTTTTGCTTGGTTTCATACAGTTTATAGTGTGATAAGGAAATACATTTCTTGAAGGAATTGCATCAGAAGGCTCAACGGACCTTTGAGCATTTTTGTAGGGGTTTATGTTATCCAATCATTAAAATTTTTGATAAATTTTGAATGATGCACAGAAGTTGATGCTAAAAGAAGTTAGTATGGAGCGACCAACCCTTAACATGGCGGTGGGCTCTTGTACGAGACTTAGTCAACTCAAATTCACCTCCTACACAAACTTTGATATGCTTCAAGCAAGAAATTCAAGATAGGTTATACTTGAAGGGGAAAGCAGAGGAAATCATGAAGCAATGGATTCATGTAAGGCAAGTACCTGGTCAAAGGCATCAAACAATATTTTTGATGGCTTCAAGTCCATGGTGATGAACTTGGAAGTTCCTCGACTCACTTCTCAGAGGACTCTCAACCAAAATATCCAAAGAAAAATGGACCTGCTTAGTATAAATGGTTTGGAGAATGCTTTACAAGTAGCTCTCGAGTTTGAGGCCAAAGCTTCAGAAGAAAATGTACTAAGCCTCCACCAACTAAACCAAGGTTCTCGAAGCCTTATCTTTTAGAACTGTCTCTATTAGTAATTCAAATCAGCCTTTAAATTAGGGAAATGACAAAGGTAAGAAAAAATATAGTAGTTATCATAAATATGCATGCATGATAACTACAGGGTATTGCTCAAAAATCTTGAATAACATAGAACCAGTGTTATTGGAACCAGACCGGAACTGGTGAAATCAGCCAGTTTGATCTTTTTGACACCCAAACAGGTCTGGTTCGAGGTCTGGAACTGGAAAGGGCCAAGCTTAGTATTGCACTGGCTGGTTAGATACCAAACTGGCCAATTCTGCACAATTTGATTAAAGATGTTCCAAACGTAATTATTTTTTAGAAAAAAACAAGAATTTTTGAGTGGGGTAGCCTAATATTCAAGCCTATGGCTTTAGTATTGCTTATGCAATTCATAAAATTACCATGAAATGACTTTGGATGTTTGATAGTAGGTCTGACCTCATTGAATTTCATATGGAGAAAGTAAAATTTTAGATCTCACTCAAAATTTAGTAGACTTGACAACCTTTTTCAAGATTTCAAGATTGTGGGGACTTCCACGTTTCCATTGGATTTTGTTATGTATGAGGGTATGAATTAGTAATTAATCAAGAACACTGCTCTCTATGTACCTTAATGTTAGTGGCATTGGTTGATTAACTCTTTTCTTAGAACCCTACTAAAAATGTACCCATCACTGAAACAAAATCTTGACTTGAGATGCTACTTTTTTTTCTATCTTATTTTAATGCTTAGAGGGTGATAGTGATGATGGAGATCCTAATATAGACAATTATTTTGATTATATGTAGGTATTTTTTGTAACATGAATTTTTTTTTTTGATGCTAACGGTCATCTGGACCCTGTTTGTTGATGTTTTTCAGTTTAGAGATGTATTGTACTTGATGTTGTTTTTGTTATTTGATTCTATAAGACCTAGATAATGCAAGGGCCACACAATTTCCACTGAAGCATCCACTTGGGTTAGCCTCTATGTTTTGGATGATTACACAATAGATAAAATTGGCCGACACTTATCAAAAATTCCATCCAGCCAGATAGTCGATGCTCAGTCCTACTTTATATTTTCTAAGCACAACCAATAACTCCACGAGGATAACATGATCGCTATTTAGTAAATACACTGGTTGCTCGCTCAAATGGATGGTACCTATAATCATAGCCCTGTATGGATAAAAACTGATGACTACGAGTTAAGTTGGCTCTATACAGTTTCTTTAACTTTGCCAACAATCACTGTACTCTAGTATAGACTAAATGGACACTGGAATTTCCATTATCCAGAAGATGGAATCTTACCCAAGGCATTCACAAAAGTTGTTGCCAACCCACAACTGGTTGAAAATAATCTCCATGATCATAACAAACTTTACGCCCATAATATGCACAAATGGTAACACATGATACATCTCTCAAACCAATGGAGTCCAACTAAAGTCTAATCCGAGATCCTCCATTCTCAACACTTTATACATAAAAAAACTTGTCTGTAATCGGCCTCTCTTTGCACTTTTTGGGGCAATTGCTAGTTATATTAAGTTACTTGAAAAATCGGTCTCCTACAATGTATTTTAGGTATTAGAGGAGGGAAACGGTTATTTCCATTGATTGAGGAATCATTTAGGCAATTTCAATCTTGTAGAAAAGATTTTTGTTGGTTCAGCCTGGGCCCGAAACTTTTTCGTTGTCATCTAATTAATGAATGCATTAGGTTGACCATAACAAAATATCCATTTTCATAATACACATTATTGTCCACCCTTGCTCTCAACAATGCCCATTCACATGTCGCTATTCTTCCCCACTCTATTCCTTACCACTCTATGCCTTACGGCGTTTCCTTTGCAACATAAGGTGCAAATGCTAGTTATATGTGTAACAAAAGTGAACAAGAACAATAACAAGTGTATAACTCACAATAATAGCTAATCAAGGCTAGAAAAAGGGTACCCTGAAATAATTTTTTTATTCTTTTAATCGTGAATATAGGAAAGCAAATATCTACTAGGTTTCCTTCCAACACAAGCATAAGAACATTTCCAAAAGACATTACATTGTGAATAAACAAAAAAAATTGTATAGACCAAAATAACAACATATATACACAAAATTTATCTCTTATAGTCATGTATATTCTTAGTTTGCTTTAGATAAAATAATAGCAAAACACAATGAAAGAAATTAACTATGGCAATCATTAGATTTTCTTCTAGATCTTTGTCTAGCACAAAGACAAACACATAGCAACTTTGCAAGGTGAAATTAATATAGAGTGTGATAGAATTACTTCTAACATGAGCAAAAGCATATTTCCAATGAGAATCTTGCAAAGCAAAAGAAATATTTGCATCCTAGATTTATTTCTATTACAAACGCATGGATATTGTAAAAAAAAAAATTGTAAGGTGAAAGAAATCTAGCACGTGCTAGAATTATTTTTAGCACGAACACATTCATATTTCCAAGAAAAACATTGCAAAACAAATAAATATAGCACAAGCTAGATTTCCCTCTACCACAGACATAAACATATTGTCATTAAAATATTGCAAGGCAAAGGAAATGTAACCCATGCTAGACTATATTCTATCGCATACAAGAAGATTGCGAACAACAACATTGTATTGTAAAGCAAAAACATAAACACAATGTCAATAAAGTCATTGGAATAATAATATTTCCTGGGACATTTGACCTTGCCTTTTAGAGACTATGAAGTTTTAGTCCATGCCTACATAACTATAGTTAAAAATTTTAAACCTTGAAACGATTAGAAGGCCCTTCATATGGAATATGTGGTCTAAGAATGGGATAGTGTACAAAGCTTTCCTCCTATAAAAAACACAAGAACGTTGCAAATAACAACATTACAAGGTGAAAGAAATATAATTCATACTATAATTCCTTCTAATGCGAAATTAATGACATAACAACATTGTAGGGTGAGAAAAATTTACTTAGAATTACATTTACTTGTAACAAACATATAAATATCTCCAATGACAACACCACACAAAAAAAAAATCTAGCACAAGCTAGATTTTCTTTTAGCCTAAACAAAAACATGTTAGCATTAACAACATTGCAATGTAAAATAAAATCTAACATGTGTTAGATTTCATTTTAGTGCAAACTCGAGCACATAGAAACATTGTAGAGTGAGAAGTCTATCAAGTGCTAGATTTATGTCTACCACAAATACAAGCATGTTGCCAACAACAACGTTGTAGATTATGTTATCACCTAAATCTGCCTTAGGCTGAAGGAAGGCAAAATTCAGTGTAACCACAAACCATGCTCAATTTGGTAACTAGCCCTACCAGAACAGGAGAGGGCTCTCTCCGAGTCACGCTCAGTGAATAAGTGAATGAAAAGGCCTGAGATGACTTACAATGAACTATTTGTCTTAGGCTAGTAAGTGAAAATGAAAATAAGAAGTGATTTTTATGTATGACTGTGTTTCTGGGATGTTATGGGACCACTGGACCTCAATGAACAAAGAACTTAACACAAAGGCACAGATTATTTCGTGAGGAAAGGTAGGCGGAAAGCATACAATTTAGTTTTAAGATAGTGCGGAATAGAGAGATTGATTAAGAGGGTGAAAAGGGCATAGACAACATGAATCCTTTTCAACAGAAGAAATGAACACTGAACATGAAATTTTCTCGCAGGTAGAGCAATAAAATTGAATTCTACCTTAGCTAACTTAGAAAATTTCAATGGAAATGAATATGAAATGAGCTATGAAACATAAAAAGATACATATGAAGCATAAGAGACACATTTGCTACACTCACAACCACATGAATCTCATGAAACAGAGCCACTGCCTTTCATTATCCTTTGTAAAAAATATACAATGCAGAAACAGAGTTTCTTTCCCACAGTCTCCCAGAAGTTACAAGCCAACCAACCCTTTGCAAATGGTTTGCATACAATATATAGAATGTTCCATGAAGAGATAGAATGCCCAAGGGTTGGGGAGTTACTCAAATCATCACAAAACGAAGGTGGAGAGCCAAACATCAGCTACAGGTGCAGCGCCACAAACATGACAAATGGCTTGGGTGGTCGTTTGCCTTCCTTTGCCACTTGGATAACTGCCCATCTGGAGTGAAAATACTTTTAAAACTGCTTTAGGTGCCAAAAAAATGAAGTGCATATGAGGGGGCCCACTTACAAAAAGTCGGGAAGCGAAATTTCACGAAATGGAGGCATTCTGGCCTTTTTTCCTATATGTGTCGCACCCCTTTCCTGTATGCGTTGTGCCACTTTGAGGCCAGTTTTGAGGCACTTTATAGAGTCCAAAATGTGCTCAAGTGGGCTCGTTGGAAATCCTGTCTTGTCTACTTTCAAACCCAAGTGGAATTTTTGAATTTGGAGCTCATTTGCCCCTCCAAATCTTCATTCTCCCAAGACTGCTTCCTGTGTGTCAAAATAGGGGCAGTGAGGCCATTTTTAAGTGTATTTTTCCCTTTTGGTGGCCAAGATATTCTCCAAATTTCTTGCTCCCAGTGCCAGTAATTTTTATTTTGCATGTTGAATCCAAAAACGCAAACCATTTTTCATTTGGAGCTCCCAATCTTACGCGAGAAAAAACCTATTTTTGTGCCAAAAATTTGTCGTGCGACCAAAATTTTCCCAAATTTCTTGAAACTTGGACTCGGGGTCCTCTATGAAGTGCTATGCTGTGCCAAGGAAGCTTCAGCCAAGATACGAAGCTGATCTTTCTCTTTTGGCTCTTTTGTTGCTCTGCTCAGTTTGGCCTTCAAGCTCCTTATTCGGGCCTTTGTGCTCATGTTCCGTGCCCTGTAATGACAAGCCATTCTCCTCAGTATGGTTTTGTTTCTATTGGCCTTCCCCAGTAGTCTCTCCAGGTGTATATTGACCCGCTCTAACCAGGTCTCACGGTCGTTATTGGTCTCTTGCTCCAAGGTAGTGATCTCAATCCTCCTTTGCTGGGCAGCTTGGTGATGCTCACGAATGTTTTGTAGCTCCCTGATTGCTTGCTGATCCTCAAGTTGTTTGTTCCTCTACTCCAAATATTTCATGTTCCATTTGGCTCTTTCTAAATCAAGGGACAAGGCTTCAATCTCTGATTGCTGCTCCTAGATGATGTCTCTAAGCTCTGCATTTGTCGGTTCTGTATCTGTCTCATCATCATGAAGGAGAACGAATTCAGTCTCTCGTTCACCTGATGGCTCACCTGAAGGCCCCTCCTCATGCATTGGCTCCTTACCTCTGTCCTGTTCCTGTGTCGTTGATGCCGGAAGCGAGGCCCCTTCCACCCCGGGTGGAGATAACACTCGCTTTGCTGCTGCAAACAAATGCCTACTGCCTCTCTGATAGGTGATGAATTGTGGCATACTAGTAGTCTCATGGTGCTCATAACCTCATAGTCCGATGAATGCTCAGATGCCACAAATTCTATATAAAATACCTTTGAGGA
>APFE030340217.1:3242-24125 GCA_000404065.3 Pinus taeda
TATTTTTTTCTTTTAATTACTTTATCATTTTTTAAAGTTGTTAGAAAGTTATGTTATTTCACATGAACATTGGAATATTTTATTTATGGTTGAGAGAGAGTGAAATATTCCTACCACATCTTCTGAGTTGTAATATCGACACAAACTAAACAAGCACAAGGAGAGTGAGATTATTTGTATTTTACTAGTACAATCACATTACAAATATTAATATAGCCTAAGGCTTCATAAATATTAAAAAAAAAACTATTACAACACAAAATGCTACACATTTACCTGATTAACCACATATAAAAGGGTTATGGGTCAACTTTAACTTTAAAAAAAAAAAGAATTATAAATTAATGTTATAGATAATAATGGGGAACTTACATGGATGAACTTATTAGAATTGGAATAATCTCAAATCACTAAGAAATTCGTGGGTGGGGAGCCACGTGGCACGAATATAATTTTTTAAATTTATTAAAAGTAATGGACCATTTTGCGAATAAAATTTGCATATATATAAATGAATGTTATAAATAATAATGAGAAATTTATCATGGAGGAACTTATTGGAATAGGAATAATCTCAAATTGAGAAGCATTAAGTCTAAGCATATATTGAGCACATTTCCTTGAGAATCAATCTAGGCCCTCAATTAAAAAAAAGAAAAATCAAAAGATCCTCATCGACCTTAAGTTGAAATAAAAAGTATTTGGCAATAATGCTTTTAATTAAAACTAACCACAACCAAATAAATATATTTATTTTTGTTTTGAATTATGGTTAACATTGTTTTTATTAGAAAATATTTTACTTTTATTTAAAAAAAAATACACTCTTTTTTAATGTTAACATTTTTCAACACTTACTTATAAAAAATTAAAAAACACAAATTTATAAAATATTTACTTTTTATTATATTTTTTAAATAAAAATATACAACTATTTAAATAAATTTTAAAAATATACGCTATTGCATGGTATCACAAGCTTCCACCCAACTCTATACAGAATTCGGGTGCATTCGAACACATGTTCCTTGAAAAGTTTGTTGATGACAAGACCCCATCCATGCTACTCAAAGAATTGAGAAGCCTCAAGATGGAGGGAAAAGAGAAGGTGAAAGAATTCAATCAGAGGTTTACATGCATATTGAACAAGTTTGCAACGACACTAAACCTCATGACTCCATCACTGTTGATTACTACATGTCCGCATTGCCAACTAACATTGCGCAATTTGTCAAGCGAGATGCGAAACCAACACTCTTAGCAAACTGCGAAGAGGCTATTGCTGTTGAGAAAGCCCTGCACTCAATTGGAGTAATCAAGGATGACGAATCAATACTCCAAGGAAGTGAGCAGGAAGTCCCAAGTAATGGCAAGCAAGGTTAGAGACAAGGAAGAAATTGATATTGAGACCCTCACTCGACTTGTCAACAACTTGACTACAGAAGTGTCTGAGCTCAAACAATGGAAAACAAACACATTTGCAAACATCCATCCACATAGACAGAGACAAGAAAGTAGCTCATCAAGTAGAAACTGGTTGATTTCAAAAACTGCATAGAAACTTGTGTTCCAGGTCGAATAGTGTGCAGATCCTAAGTTCTGTTCTTTCCATGAAGAACATCACCCTGAGAACTCTTGTTCAGACTAGAAGCGAGTCGCAAGCTCTTTCTGTAGTGATACACTCGATGTGAAAATCAATATGCAAGAGCAGACCTAAGACACTGATGATGACTAAGAGGTTTCACTTGATGAACTATCAAGCTCTGGGCATGTGCTAAACATGTACTAGTGCTCGCAAACAATGTCAAAGACGAATACCAAGAATTAGCCCCAAAAGAAAACTGACTGTTACAATCTTAGGAGTAAAGGGGCTCCTCCCACACTTGGGGAAATGTAAGAGAAGATGAGACTGATGATGAGGAAGTCCGACCCACCGATCGTCCCAAAGCAAAAAACACAAAGCAAGTCCGGGAAGACATTGGCGGACAAGAGTACATCCATGAGCAGCAAACTGCAAAACATTCCGCTGAACAACATGAACATCCGTTCTACCCCAGACACCATGGGAAGTCTACCACCTTTGGACTACATCAATGTTGATGACATGAAGAAAACTTGAGAAAATATCAGATTGTTCGAGTTAGCTAAGATCTAGAGTCAGTGAGATATCCTACTGCGTGCATTGGGATAGACAACAACAGACAGCGTAGCCTCTACCAGTAAGGGAGAAATCACACCTCCTGGATCACTTTCCACTGTGCTCAATACACTCTGGATGGAAGAAGAGAACTCAGGTTGCCCTCCATTCCTACTATATTTTGAAATTTTCAACTGCAATGTTCACAACTGCTTGGTTAATTCCGGCACGACAGCCAACGTCATGTCGCTCTCCATTGCGAAAAAGATCAATCCACAATGGAGAGAGACATCTGCGTGAATCATCCAACTTGATCGAACATTGCTACCAACCATTGGTGAACTGCGAGACGTGATCATCCGATTATCTCATGACGGTCGAGTCCACCAATGCATTAACAGTGTGGTTGTGGACATACTCGAAGCATACAGTCTACTAATCAGCACAGACTAGTCCAGCAAGCTAGATGAATATTTTTCTACAGACTGTTCTCACATGTGGCTTCTGTACAAGGGAAAGTGCAACCAAATATGGGTGTTGTCTTAGAGGTACATGAAGCATAATGTCACTCCCCTTAATGGAGAGAATGAACCTTTGGCCTTTGCAGATATCATTTTTGGCAATTGCATCCTTGAAATAGCATTGGGGTGTTATCCTGTACGACAAGCTCCAACCCCACCAGACACATAGTTGGGACTCCTTCCTTGCCCAACTGATGGAAATGAAACTTATACAATACATTGTACTAATAGTAGCAATCGTAGCAGCAACAATAGTAGTAGTAGTACTATCACATTAAGCGGTCTGTGTACAAATGATTTGTGGACCATGTACTTTAACGGATCAAAGACATAGGATGGCTCAGGAGCCAGGTGTGTCTTGATCGACCCTTACAATAGGAAGCATCTAGTTTCAAGTTTCTTGGAGTTCAAGTGCATGGACAATGTTGTTGAGTATGAATCATTCATGTTAGGCTTGGAGAAAGCCATTGGCTTCAACGTGGTCACACTCAAAGTGGTAGGTGATTCAGAGATAGTGGTATAGTAGCTATGTAACACCATTCACTATTGATCATCGAATCTCAAAATTTACTAGCAAAAGGTATGGCGACTAATCTCAAACTTCCAATCATTTAATATCATTGTTGTACCATGTATGTGTAATGTAGCTACCAATGCACTGGCAAATGCAACTTTAAGAATGTCACCGATTAGGGATAGATTTACTATTGAAATTTTGTACAAACCATTTATCCTAGACAAAATTACTAACTTATGTGTGTTTAATGATGATCAATAAATACTCCATTTCATGGCCAACGCTAACGTCTTCAAAGATGCAGCGATAGATTATTATAAGCACGAGTTCTCTCTGCAAGCAGAAGCTAGTAACAGGAAAGGCCACCTTATCACAAAAGGTGTGGTAACATTGGAAAATATTTATGACTTGCAAGAACGTTTTCAGGGGCCAAGGAACAACAAGACACATACTTCCACCATGATGCATGAACTGATAAACCTGGGAATAAAACAAGACCTGAAGTTTGTCAATCTTGGTACATGTTGTACACAAAAAGAGTGGCATGTCTTTGTCTACTTGTTCAAAGAGTACCGAGATGTGTTTTCCTGGATGTATGATGATTTGAAAACTTATGACACGTGGATCATCCAACATATCATCCTGATCAAAGAAGGGGTCAAACCATTTCAACATAAGCTGAAGAAAGTACATCCATTGCTTGAACCCCTCATATAGAAAGAGATTACTAAGTTATTGGATGCATAGATCATATACAAATTTTGTCATTCCACATGGGTTTCAAATATTTTTCCTGTCTATAAGAAGTCCGGGGAAATCCGCTAGTGTGTCGATTTCCAGAATGTAAACCACACCTCAGACAAAGATAACTACCCCATGTCGTCTATGGAACACATTTTGCAAACAATATTTGGGGCATATATGTTTTCTCTTCTTGACGATTTCTTAGGATACAAGAAGGTTCTAATAGCAGAAGCTGACAGACTCAAAACTACTTTCCATACCAAGTGGGGTATGTTCGCTTATAGACGAATACCATTTGGGCTTGTAAATGCATGCACAACATTTCAGCGTGCCATGGTCATTGCTTTTCGCAAACTCATTGGACAGATCATGGTGGTATACCTCGATGATGTGACTGTGTTCTCAAGGAGAGGAGAAGACCACATACACCATCTGAAGAAACTATTTAAGCAATGTTGGAGATAGAGGATTTCCCTAAATCCCAAAAAGAGAATATTCGCAGTGTCAGAGGGGAACCTCCTCAGACACATTGTTTCCAAAAGCGGGGTCAAGGTGGATACGGACTGGGTCCAGACCATTTCACAAATGCCTTAACTAACCAACAAGAAAGCTATGTAGTCCTTCTTGGGCAAGATAAAATTCCTCCAGAAGTTCATCCCGGATTATGCACAGATAATTAAGCCCATGAAGGACATGATCAAGAAAGATGTAGCCTACAGCTGGGGTAAGAGGGAAAGTATGCATTCACCTAGAACAAGCAGGCCATTGTAGAAACACCTGCACTCTACAACCAAAATTTCAAGAAATATTTCCTGCTATACACCTTCGCCTCTGATAATTCACTAGCTGCAGTACTCACTCAGAAGGACGAAATGAATGATGAACATCTCATCTCCTTCATGAGCGCAAGCATGCAAGGACTAGAGCTCAACTACCCCACCATTGATAAGCAAGTGTATGCAGTATGTAAGGCAGTGAAACACTTCAGGGCTTGCTCGCTGAAAAACCACTGCATAGTCTTTGTCCCTCACCCAATAGTCCGCACATTGCTTGTACAGCAAGAACTGGGTGAATGACGTGTGAACTAGATGACTGGCTTGCAAGAGTATGATATTGAAATCAAGCCAGTACACATGATCAAATGACATGGGCTCTGCAGACTTGCAGATGAAGTAGTACATGCCCCAGAGAGTGAAGAAAATCTCGTCAGCTCGGAGAAGGAAATTGAGATTTATGATATAAGGCGAGCAACACCCACTGAAGATGGAACCTCTTAGTATGTACATGTGCAGCAGTAGCTTGAGCATGACACCGTACCCTCTCACTTTTCCATCAGACAGAAGAGGGCATTGCCTTGAAATCCTTATCATATCATTCGGTGCATAGAGTGCTTTACAGAAAGCACAGTAATGGAGTTTTTCTCAGGTGCCTTGAGGCACATGAATCAGAGAAGGTACTTCAATATTTACATGATGGACCTGCTGGGGGTCACTTTGCGGGAAATATCACTGCGAAAAAAGTTATGCAAGCCTGTTTTTAATCACCCACATTATTCAAATATGAACATGCTTATGCCCTCAAGTGCCTGGTCTGTCAGCGATGCACCGACAAATCATGAAGATCAGCAGCCCCACTACACCCTGTTGCAGTGACGGAACCATTCCAATAGTGGGGCCTGGACATCATTGGGGAAATATTCCCACATTCATCAAAGAAACACCACTACCTGCTAACAACATCTGACAACTTCACACGGTGGACAGAAGAAGTTCCACTCAAACAAGTGAATGACAAGGAGGTCATAAGCTTCCTCCAGCAGAACATCATCCCATGCTTCAACGTTCTCGTATCACTTGTTTTTGATAATGAAACGTACTTCTCATCTTTGAAGCTCTATGATTTTGCATTACAGAATGGTATTGTGCTAAAGAATTCATCTAACTATCACTCACAAGGAAACAATCTCCCAGAATCCACAAATAAAAACCTCATTCACATAATCAAGAAGATTGTTTTCTCTTAGCAGCGCAACTCGCATACCACCCTAAAGAATGCATTATGAGTTAACCATGTAACACCCAATACCTCTCTGAATACCTCATCATACTTCCTAATTTATGGTAAAGAAGCCATCCTTCTACCAAATATCCACTTGCCTGCACTTCATCTTTCACAAGATTCCCAAGGCAAGCCTTGCCAGCTAGTACAATGTAGGATGTAAACTCTCCATAAGCTTTAGGAAGAAAGGATGAAAGTAAAAGAGAAATTCACACTCCACTAGAACCTGTATCAAGAGATGGTTCGATAATAATTCTGTAGGAAAAGCTAACTTCAGTGTTGGTGACTTAGTTCTAAAATGGGATAAACCCCATGAAGGCAGAGGCAAACATATGAAGTTCCAGTCCATGTGGATTGGTCCGTACACAATCCACGAGAATCTTGGCCCACACACATATCGTCTACAATCACTTGATGAGAGGATTGACAACCTTCCTGTCAATGGCCAAGATCTCAAGCATTACTTTCAGTAGGCCGGACTATGCCCATGCCATGTACATAGTCTGCTTGCTACTTATTGTTTTCATCTTGTTTACTTTTCTTATTATCTTTGTTTTTACATTGTTTGTTCTATTTACTATTTTTGTTTACGTTTGTTTTGTTTTCTTGGTATATTAATATTTTTGTTTCTGAAAAATAAGTGCTGCCAACTACTACGTTCTGGATTTTGAATAGAGTATGTGGCTGAAATTTGAAAGGGACTTGTGACACTACAGCACTTGGCTAGTCTTGTGTCCATCTTCTCTATGCTTGGTTATAACCTTCAGTTGATGAAGTCTTGATGGAAAATACGAACCATCTACAAAGGAATTTTTGGTCCAACCATGAATCTGTGTCAACACTGAGAAGCCCCATGCATGTACTCAGCCTTCTTCTCTATTTGTTCAAGCTCATTCAATTAGTAGAAATGGAGAAGGGGAAAATGTAAATGATCAAACCTATGTTATAGGTCTTACATACTTCTCTGAAGGAACAACCTCTTCTTAACTCAATAACTAGGGATCCCTCTTTTGCCCCAAAAATAAATAAGTGCCTATGCATAGTCCTCTCGAAATATACAAAGGCGAAAGAAGAGAAAGGCTTCTTGCACAAAGATGTGAAGCATGCAACTCCACCTAGGTACTGACAAGGCTCGTTGGAAGTGGAGAAATGTGTGTGTTCTTGCATGACTCCATCGGGGTACTGTCTAGGCTTGCTAGCAGTGGGACAACACCAAAGATGAAAACTTATACTCTGTATATCTTCAACTCACAAGCTAAACTACCCTTCCTGGATTCAAAACTCTATGATCAAGATGAAATTTTGATTGTGTTTGACTGAGTTGGAAAAAGGTGAACCATGTATTACCATGGGGTAAGTGGGGAAGCCGACATAACCCACACAACAATTCAATAATCCCCAAAATACCAAGGTCCCATGCTATCATTGAACCAAAATAGAGAAGCAAAAGTTCTACCAGTGTGTTGACAAGTGTTGTAGCAGCTACAACCACCCTCCAGAATTTTGGCCTACACCCAAATGTAGAGCCTTCCTTGAGAGTTTCACTTAACAGTTGCATACACTCAGGTTCACTCCGTGAGCTGCTGTGAACCTTCGCACCCCCCTTGCTTGTTCATTCCTACCAAGCTTTCGCATGTTGATGTCAATGTCCTGCTTGCGACCATGTTCTGGTTATGATCAAGGTCTTTGCTTCGTGTGTACATGTTATGTTCACTATGAAAGCATTTTTTGCACTCACACATGGAGTCACATTCGCTGTCACACAAGCGTCATCACGGTTGATCAACAATCAGTCATGAGTGTTGCGCTTGTTGCTTGCACCATCGGTCAGTCATGTTGAGCACGTGTGTCTGGATGGTTTGAGTCATCTCATCATCAAGTCATGTGGGCATGTGTTTGTAAGATCAAATTTGCATCTTTCACTCGTTCACACACTTAGTCATTTTTCTGAAGTTCTAACAACCGGAATCCCCTTTGACAGTTGGACAATCACCCCACCATCGACTCGATCGACTGTCACCCAGAAAAGCACAAAAGCACCAAGCAAGTCTTTTTAGGTTGTGCTGCCTACAAGTGATTTAATCAACCTTCATGCTAGCCACCTGGAGAGTCATACCTAATAGCCAACCTGGGACTAACTCCCCTCAAAAATTGCGTTGAGGATACTGACCTTGCCCACTTTGCTAACTCAGGAAATTGCACAGATAGGTCAGATAGACAGCTAGTGCCGTCCCTGTCTCCCTCAGAAAATTGTGTAGTTTTCATGAGCAGACCCTCTGCTACCCAGTAGTCTGTTGTGCAGATTATCAGCAGGTCGACCTTCTAGCATTAGTGCAATTTCTCTCACCAACAACAGACTGACAATTCCCTCCACAAATTCTGTAGTTTCTGTTGCCAAGCTCCCAGCAGCTGATTGCCTGTTCCCCTTGGGAATTGTGTAGTTTCTACTGCCAATGACCTAGCAGCCAGCTGCCATTTCCTTCCAAGAATTGCACAGTTTTGGCTGTGAGGCTCCCATCCTGGTCCTCCAAAAAACTACGCAAATCCTGTCTACCAATCCTCCCTACAACCTGGCCTGTTCCTCTAAGAAATTGCGCAAATTCTGTTGTCAAGCCCCTACTGCATGCTCATTTTGGATAATGCGCATATTATGTCTACCTTGCCTTCCCATAGCCCGGCCCGTTCCTCCAATAAATTACACAAATTCTGTTGTCAAGCCCTTGATGCCTTCTCATTCCAGAAAATGCACAAATTATGTCTGCCTTGCATTCCCGCAGCCCGCATTGTCCCTCCCAAAATTTGCGCAGTTTTTCCTTCTAGCCAAGCCAAACCTCGCGAACAGTCACTGTCGACTTGGTCTGCTCATCTCCATCACCCAGTGACTCTTGTGCAGTTTTCATCAGTAGTGTCTGGAGCCATCATCCTGCCTTGCAACCTTGCTGCCTCTCCCAATCACCTGCATCCTAAATGATCATGTGTCATGATAGACTAGGAGGTTTTTGGATTTGATGTCATCTTGTCATGAGTGATTACAGGTATAGGTACACCAACAAACATCGTGCGATGTAAAATTGGATGAACGAAGGGAGCACATGCAGAAGGACAAGTTCACCAATGGATGAATGAACGATGCATGCGAAGAGATGTGCTCATGAATGGATGATCATACAAAGATGTGTAGACATAGACAGACAGACGAGCGAACATGCAAGATGTGTTCATGGACAGAACAATGGACAAACATGCACCTTTCACGAACAGATGAGCATGTCAAACCTTCCAACATACAAGAAAGGAGCAATGTCTTAAAGAAAACGAATGACCATCGAAGACTCCGTGCACTTTGCCATGTAGAGGTGAAACTGTGACACAACATGATGATATCCATCACCTAGTAGCACTACAGCTCGACATGCACTCCAACAATAGCACGAATGTACCAGCACTGTCATGTCGAGTCATGTCATGAGTCATGTCGCCCACACCTCTACTATGGGCCATGTTGTCCAATAATGTAATGTAACATGGAAGTCCAAGAGACCCACTTGTTGTACAAAAATTTTTGGAAGTCAAACAACTATGAGGGTAGTCAAACAACCAGAAGGGGCACTTTCACCCTTGGCTATAAATACCCCCTCATTTGTAGATGAAAATACTTCTCACCTCGTCTCCTCCCACATAGCCAAGAGGGTCTATAATATTTTCTTTGGGGAGTAAGTTGTGGCTCCAATTCCCTATGCATGGGGTTAGTGATGTATGGTGTAACGATGTGTCTTGGAACTTTCACTTAATTCAGAAGCCTGCTAACAGACCATCACATTTTCACACATGTATTGCAACTATTTTAAGACTAATCTTGAACACTTGTAATGCATGTTGCTTTAACCTATGTTGAACACTTGAAATTATTTCACTTGTTGTAATACATAATCTGTTAATGAAAATGTGTTGTATATGATGTTAACGTTGTTTCGCCCATGGTGTCTACCTCCCAGGACATCAACCAAACCTTTCACATAAAACTTGTTGTAACAACTGTTTCACTTGTGCTGACTCATCCGCTAAGTTTTGTACATGTTATCTTCCCTTGTGTGTACTGACTTTCGCATCCGTGTGGACTGCTCTTCCAGAAGCTATGCACATCTTGTTGTGTTGTGTGTTCCTAGCAAATTTGGATCTTCCTCCAACCAACTTGGGACTCACTGTCACCCTCTCCCTCTACAGTGAAAGAAGCATTGATACAAGTAATACTAGCAATCACCAGGAAAATGAACCTCACTTCTTGAAGGAAAAGCAGACCACTCTCCTGTGCTGACAAGCAAGAGTTGAGGCAAATCCTTAAGACAAAGACAACCGGGCCATCATACTAGATGGGACTCCTGCACCAAACGTGTGAGGTCTAGTTGGGACTTCATACCAGGGTAATCCCCTAAATGTTGGCAGGTCCAACACCATCAACATAATTCTATCCAACCACTTTTACCAACGGGAACATAGGGGGGATCTTTTAAATGTTGACAAAAATTGCAAGCATCATTCTCAACATAGGGTCCATATCATGTGTACGAACCATGCCCACAAATTGGTTTCATCTTGGATGGATTCTTTGCTGCTTCTGAGATAGAACTCTCACCAGTTTGTTCCTACAGTACATGCTACAACTATAGGTGCATTTTCCTTTTCTCCTCCTCTACAACTTCAAGCAATATCCTTAGATTGATATTCTCCATTCGAAGAGATAGATTAATCTCTTCCAACTCTTGGAGTCTTTTAAGCTTTAGTTTCCTTCCCATACTTGTAACTTGGTTAGAACCTAATTTGATACCACTTGATATGAAATTGGAGGAAAACTCCTCCTATAAAAAATAGATCGTCCTCTGACACTTTGCAAGTTAAACAAAATGGATATTTAAACGTGAAATTAGTTTCACAACATCTTCAAGGATGATGAGTTAAGTTTTCACATGAAATTAAAAGAGAAACAAATTCACATTCAATTCATGATGACAAACATGAAGAGAAAAAACCATCATTTGATCACGAAATTCACCCCTCCTAGGCTACATCTTTGGGATTTCTCCAATAGCTAGACCGCTATATTGATTTCAAAAGCAAATGAGTACATTACAACTTTTTGACACAAGAGTGGCATGTTTCTCCTACAAAGAATTATCATTTAGAAAAATGACTCCCTATAGCAAGTCATGAAAATGTCAACATAAAAAGGTGTCTTCTACAATAGGTCCTTGTACTCCACCTGAAATCAAAATCATAAACATGCAACTCCTTCACAATAAAGAGTTGGAAAGGGATTTTATCTTAAAGACATTGAGAAAAGTATGAGAAGAGATGCTCTACAAAAGAAAAAATTGTTGCAGATGAAATTGGAAGGCTAGAAAACTTCTAAATAGGCTCTTTCCATGCTCAAATATGCGTCTATACTGCTTTAGATTGTCTCTACCTATAGAACTAAAAGACTTAATTCTGCTAGAAAATCCATCATAACGTGATCAAATCATAAATATGAGGTTGGAATGGAGTTCAAGACACTCGAAAACCCCTATCTAGGCTCTTCTTGACCTCAAAAATGTTAAAAAATGAGCAAGTTATGCTTCTCCAAGCCAAGATCTGTTATTTCTCCTGCAAATTGGTGAAACCTACAAACTTCATGATGATTTTTCCCTTTACATAGTCCACTTAGCAAAAATTTCAATTGGGACTAGTGAGATTCCCACTGCAAAATGTGTAATTTATCACTTCACTAAATTGTGCTATTACCTCCTTAAGCACCAAAATAGGTCACAGAGTGCCCATGTGGTCGGGGTCGGGGACAATTGCCTGCCCCCACCGACCTTGGCTCCACTCACCTAGGTTCGTGGTCATATAATGGTCATAAGACCATGGGTCTCTGTGCACCAGGTGCCACCCAGTCCACTTCCTCCGTCACATCGTAGGTTGTATGGGCATCGATGGCACTGAGGCCAAGGCCAAGTGCCCTGCCCCTCCCACCAAATCTCTTTCTTGCTATGCTCCAATGATGGTCACGTGGGTGATGTAAAAGACCTAAGGATAGGAGCTAACCACCCCAGCCCCACTCTAATTCTGTTGTGTTCATATGGTGTGTAATGTGAACAGAGTTGGGGCCATGCGCCTCTTCCCAAATGCCAAATCATTCGACTTGAAATAGAACCGGTGACCTATATGATTAAGAACCAACGCAGTGGTGTAATGGTAAGGTTGGAGGTTGGTCTGCTAGAGGTCTATGGGTCAAACCCCACCGAGGCCCTTAGGCCCAATATAAAAAAAAATTCCAACCATGGGGCACCATGTGGTGCCCTCTCATTGGGCCACATGGTGCCTCATAATTGTTCCACCTCACAATTAATGAACCAATGAAAATACACCACCTACACATGTATGATGATGCCACATGTCAAGACCAGATTGGTCTACCATCAACCTACCGTACATAGTCAACTGATGATGTCAGCAATACAAACTTCCGAGTCAGCAACCCTATCAACCCAGTTGTTGACTTTTTAGTTATTGGTCAAAAAATTCAAAATGCCATAACTTCTTGATGCGATGTTAGACTGAGGCTATTCAAGCATCTTTGGAATCAAGATGACGAACACTATGAATTGACACCAATTTTGGGAGATTTTGAGCACTTTCATTTTTTAGCCTATTTTTTTAATCTCTGGATCAATCATGGTCAACCATATTTTATAAAACCAATCATGGTCAAACATGGTTGGTCATGGTCAACCATGGTCCAATGTCGCATTGTGATAATAATTGTCTCAATATGAAAATCAATCATTGTCTCAGCCATGATCTAATGTCGCGTTATGAGAAACATTCTCTCAATATGATAATCATGGTCAACCTTGGTCAACCATGTTAAACCATGGTCGAATGTCACATTGTGACAAATATTGTTTGGATATGAAAATCAACCATGGTAAAGCATTGTCAACCATTGTCCAGCATCACATTGTGACAAGGATTGTCTCAATATGAAAATCAACCATGGCCAACCATGTTTATTTTAGTGTTTATAATATTTATCTTAGGGTTTATGTACCTTGGGTTTATAATATTAGTCCATTGGGTTTAATATTATTCCCTTGGGTTCATAATCCCTTATGGTTTTAGTATTAATCCCTTGGGTTTACTATTCCCTTGGGTTTATAATATCAATCCCTTGGGTTTATTATTCCCTTGGGTTTATAATATCAATCATGGTCAACCATAGCCAACCATGGTCGATTTTCACATTATGACAATGACTGTCTCAATATGAAAATCGACCCTGCTCGACCATGGTCCAATGTCGGATTGTGACAAAGATTGACTCGATATGAAAATTAATCATGGCCAACCATGGTCCAACGTTGCATTGTGACGAGTATTGTCTCAATATGGAAACTAATCATGGTAAACCATGTTTATTTCAGGTTTTATAATATTTGTCTTAGGGTTTATATACCTTAGATTTATAAATTTTATCCCTTGGGTATTATTCCCTTGGGTTTATTAAATAGATCCATTGGGTTTATTAATCAAAGGGTTCATATTCCTAGGGTTTATTATAATTTCCTTATTTTTATAATCCCTTGGGTTTTTATTATTAATCCCTAGGGTTTATAATATCAATCATGTTCAACCATGATTTGTAAATTCAACCATGGTGAACCATGCTCCAACATCACATTGTGACAGATATTGTCTCAATATGAGAATCAATCATGGTAAAGCATGGTCCATTGTGGCATTGTGACAAATATTTTGTTGATTTGAATGTCAATCATGGCTAACCATGGTCAACCATGATCCAACGTCACATTATGAAAAGGATTGTCTCAATATGAAAATCAACCATGGTCAACAACCATGGTCAACGATGTCTATTTCAAGTGTTTATAATTTAGCTCAGGGTTTATATACCTTGGGTTTATAATATTTGTCCCTTAGGTATAATATTATTCAACCATGGTCAACCAAGGTTAACCATGTTTTATAAAATAAATTGTGGCCAACTATTGGTCCAATGTTGCATTGTGACAAAGATTGTCTCTATATGAAAATCAATCATTGTATCAACCATGGTCCAACATTGCATTATGACAAATATTGTCTCAATATTATAATCATTGTCAACCATCCTCAACCATGGTCAATCATGGTCAACCTTGGTCAACCATGATCAACCATGTTTTATAAAATTAAACATGGTCAATCATGGTCAACCATGGTGAAACTTCACATTGTCACAAAGATTATGTTGATATGAAAACAACCATGGTTAATCATGGTCAACTAGGGTCCAATGTTGCATTATGACAAGGATTGTCTCAATATGAAATTCAACCATTGTCAACCACAATTAACCATGTTTATTTTATTTTTTATAATATTTATCTTATGGTTTATATATCTTGGGTTTATAATATTAGTCACTTGGGTTCATAATCCCTTTGGTTTATTATTCCTTTAGGTTTATAATATCAATCATGGTCAACCATGGTTAATCATATCCAGCCATTGTCAACCATGGTCGAATATGACATTTTGAAAATGATTTTCTCAGTATAACAATCGACCATGGTCCAATGTCACATTGTGACAAATATTATCTCAATATGAAAATAAATGATGGTCAAGCATGGTTAACCATGGTCCAACGTTGCATTTTGACAAGGATTGTCTCAATATGGAAATCAGCCATGGTCACCCATGTTGATTTTAGGGTTTATAATATTTACCTTAGGGTTTATATACCTTGGGTTTATAATTTTTATCCATTTGTTTTATTATTCCCTTCAATTTATAATATCAATCCCATGGGTTTATTAATATAAGGGTTCATTATCCCTTGGGTTTATTAATCTAAAGGTTCATTATCCCTTCATTTTATTATATCAATCCCTTGGGTTTATCAATCTAAGGGTTTAATATTATTGTCTTAATATGAGAATCAACCATGGTCCAATGTCGCATTGTGACAAATATTCTGTTGACTCGAAAATCAATCATGGTCAAACATGGTATAACGTGACATTGTGACAAGGATTGTCTGAATATGAAAATCAACCATGGTCAACGATGTTTATTTTAGTGTTTATAATATTTATCTTAGGGTTTATCTACCTTGGGTTGATAATATTAGTCCCTTGGGTTTAATATTATTCAACCATGGTCCACCATGGTTAACCATGTTTTATAAAAGCAAACATGGTCAACCATGTCCAACATCGCATTGTGACAAAGTTTGTCTCAATACGAAAATCAATCATTGTTTCATCCATGGTCCAATGTTGCATTATGATAAAGATTGTCTCAATATGATAATCTTCATCAACCATGCTCAACCATGTTCAACCTTGGTCAAATATGGTCAACGATGTTTTATGAAATCAAACATGGTCATCCATGGTCAATCATGGTCAACCATGGTCAAATGTTTCATTGTCACAAAGATTGTGTTGATACGAAAAGAAACCATAATTAAGAATATTCAACCATGGTCCAACACCGCGTTATGACAAGGATTATCTCAATATGAAAATCAGCCATGGTTAACCATGATTATTTTAGTGTTTATAAAATTCATCTTAGGGTTTTTATATACCTTGGGTTTATAATATTAGTTCCTTGAGTTTAATATTATTCCATTGGGTTCATAATCCCTTGGGGTTTTAGTAATAATCCCTTGGGTTTATAATTCCATTAGGTTTATAATATCAATCCCTTGGGTTTATAATATCAATCATGGCCAACCATGGTGAATCATAGCTAGCCATGATCAACTATGGTCAACAATCATCGAATGTTGCATTGTGACAATGATTGTGTCAATATGAAAATCAACTATGGTCAACAATGGTCCAATGTCGCATTGTGACAAAGATTGTCTCGATATGAAAATAAGTCATGGTCAACCATCATCCAACATCGCATTGTGACAAGAATTGTCTCAATAAGGAAATCAGCCTTGATCAACCATGTTTATTTTAGGTTTATAATATTTACCTTAGGGTTTATATACCTTGGGTTTATCATTTTTATCGCTTGGATTTATTAATCTAAAGGTTCATATTCCTAGGCATTAATACTATTGCCTCAATATGAGAATCAACCATGATCCAATGTCGCATTGTGACAAGGATTCTGACGATTTGAAAATCAAACATGGTCAACCATGGTCGTACATCACATTACAACAAGGATTGTTGGAATGTGAATATCAACAATGGTCAATGATTTTTATTTTAGTGTTTATAATATTTATCTTAGGCTTTATCTAACTGGGGTTTATAATATTAGTCCCTTGGGTTTATCTACCTTAGGTTTATAATATTAGTCCCTTGGGTTTATCTACATTGGTCAACCTTGTTTTATAAAGTCAAACATTGTCATCCATGATTAGTCATGGTTGAACATCGTATTATCACGAAGTTTGTGTTGATATGAAACTCAACCATAGTCCAACATTACATTATGACAAGGATTATCTCAATATGAAAATCAAACAAGATCAACCATGGCCAACCATGTTTATTTTACTATTTATAATATTTTTCTTAGTGTTTATAACATACTACATTAGTTTGTTGAGTTTAATATTATTCCTTGGGGTTCATAATGCCTTGCGGTTTTAGTATTGATCCCTTGGTTTTATAACATCAATCCCTTTGGTTTAATGTTCCCTTGGGTTTATAATATCAATCATGGTCAACCATTGGTTTAAATTAATTAACTATATTTATTATTAAAAATATTAATGAAATAATTATTATTAATATTTATTAATTAATAATGTTATTAAATTAATTAATAATAATTATTAATGATAATAGTAGTAATATTAATTAATAATAATCATCATAATTATACGCCTTCGATGCATATCAACCACATTTACTAATGTTTTGTACTAGTATTTAGTGTAGTCGCATCGTGAATGTGATCAGAGAGGTTACTGATGAAAAGGGTGATGTAAGAAGCTTACCACTATTATTTGAGTTTTGAGGCTATATCATTCGAGTACAATTCAAATTTAAACAATGGAGGTGACAAATTTCTCTACTAAACATGGCTTTATTTTCTTGCAAGCAAAGACTGAGCACTTCTTGACAATTCATCCTAAAGCTCATTCATTTGTTGAGAAGTGAAGAGAGAAAGAATATAATTGTGACTAGAATTAAGGTTTGGTCTGATATATCTATGATGTAATAGCTAAATTGAACAATTAAAACATGTAGAATGAGTCAACAATATGGCATCCTGTTTCCTTGAAGAATTTTTTTTAATTTACGTTCAATTATATTTCAATTATTGGCTTTGCTTATTCAGTTTCAATGTACTGTAGCACAACTAAGAAGACTGAATTTTCATTTCTGATTAGTCAAGCTCACATCTGTAATGTAACTCCATGCTTATTAGGCACCTATAAACATGACTCTTATAAAATGTACTCACAAAAATTATGATCATCTAGTAGGGCCTAGAGCTACTAGACTATTCATGACTCTTATAATATGTACACACATAAAAAATGATGATCTAGCATGAGCCTAGCATAAGCCTAGTGCTACTAGGCTATTCATTGCTCTTATAATATGAAGACATAATAAATATGACCATCTAATAGAGCTGCTAGATTGTTGGCTAAGTATGATGTTTATGGGAACCATAATCCATGATTATTAATCAAGAAACTGGATGCAAGTTCTACATCACTATTAATGAATGTGAGGTACAAGATTTGTTGCAAATCATTTCATGTTGAAAAATTCCTTCTAGATGGTGATATCCCTTCGTCTGATATGGGGTTCTCACCATGTTCTTTAACATGCCCACTTGATGTGTTGCAAAGACTATGTAAAGTGATACAAATATTACAAGTCATGCCTTAGCTATTGAGGTTTAAATTTAAAATCAAAGATTGGAATCAACTACATCATTCTTTTTATTTTAAAAGACATTTTTGCATCTAGAAAGAGGTAAAATACTAGAGTATGTCTTAGCTGCTTGAGCATTTATAGTTAAATATTGTAATCAACTTCATATATTTTGTTTAAGCTATTTAAAATAAAAAGACAATTATGCATCCAAAAGGAGTTAAAGGACTACAAAATAATCCTACTAATTCAAGTTTAAGGAGAAAATGGTTACAGAATATGCCTTGGCTACCCCAGTTCGAAGTCCAATATTGGAATCAACTTTCTCAGTTATTTAGTTAATAGAAGAGGCAAATGTGCATTTGAAAAGAGGTAAAATATTATAGAGTTGAAGATTGAAACCAATATATTTTCATTTCTTTTCTTTAGCCTAATTTAAAATAAAAACAACTATCCATTTAAAAAGAGGTAACATATTACAACAACTTCTCTTTCAAGTTTAATGATAAAGATTGGAATATCTTTTTTCATTTATTTCTTCAACTAATTTAAAATGAGACAATTGTGCATTTAGAAAGGTTTTTGTTATATTATGACCCCGAAATGTGGTCTGGGTAAGATCAGTTTTAAGGTTTTAAATCCCATGAAAGGTAAATTCAAATGACATAAGCACCTCATGAAGAACAAAAACCACAAGAAACCAAATAAAATTTAAGATACAGACATGAGACATGACAATGGGTGTATATTCTCAAAGTCCAAAAATTGACTCACTCTTGTATTGGCATTAACACATCTTGATTTACAGTATTGTACATAGATGCATGGGAAATTTTACATCCTAGAGCAAACCCAAAGAAAGGTTTGGTGTGGGTTACTGTCCATCTACATACTCAATTGGTTTACTTCATATGTAGAAAACTCATTTTCCCTACTGTAATGTACATGAATGCCAAACAACCATAAAATGTTAAAGCTAAGAGTAATATTTACAACTACATTAAGCACCCTACTTCTTGGTACTAGGATTAAAGTAGCAGTAGTAGTTCCCTTTATCTCCTCAACTCATCCTCTACAGGAAAAAGAAAGCATATTTTGTGAAGAGGGTAAGTCATATTCTCACAATCCAAAATCCATTGTTCCACAAGAATCTTATATAACAAGCAACCACATGGAAAAACCTCTTATCTCTTCTCTTCCATGAAGTTTTTGCTAATGTTAACTCCATATATTTCATCATCCATGGATTACCTTTGCTAGAAAAAAATATTTTGCATCTTGAATGTTTCTAAGAGGTTTCTGTTGCCCCAAGTAAAAATTAATAATTTATATCCTCCCACTTGTGTTAAGTTTTTAATGTAATGAACAAGGAAATGGTTTAGCTTAAAGTTTTCTATTAATTTTGAAGAAAGTTTGTATTATTCAATTAGTATCACATCTGGGCATTCGGTTGTAAGCATTAAAAAAACACAAACCATTTGTGATCCCATTCCCTATTTCAGTTTTGGGTAGTAGGATTGTACGCCATGTTAACACATGACCCTCATCAAGGATTTGTACTCACAATCTAAACCACAAACCACATGCTCGTAATTGGTAAGAGCATCCTAGAAGCCTCAAATGTTGATCTCTATATGACTCATTTCAAAATGGCATGTAAAGGTTAATGGAACTATTAATTACTAATATTTTCTTTCCTCATCACTCTGAGCTTTAGGTTTAGTCTAGTCCTAATGGGAAGCACCAAGTAAAGGAAGACCATGAGAATATGAATCTTATTTTGTGAACTCCATTTTGTTTTGAATTTGGTTAGAGAAGAAATCTAAGGTTTGTTTATCTTAGATAATTTGGAGGTCTCCCACAGATAAAAATTGGCTAAATCAACAAAGGAATGTGAGCTATGTGAATTATCTATGAGATTGTATTGTGAGTAAGAAGAAGAGAGTCTCCATTGGGACTGAGATGTGAATTATCTGTGAAATTGTATTGTGAGTAGGAAGAAGAGAGTCTCCATTGGGACTGCGATGCCAAAGTTCAAAGTGTCTCGTGGTGCTAGAGTGTAAGCTTGTTGTGCTAGATTTTCCTATCTGTAACTACATGTCGGGCTTGCGAGGCCCGATATGACCGCCTTTGTCTAAGAAAGATGCACTAATAGAAGCAGCGCAAAGAGCGATGGTGATGACAATGAGAAAAATAATGATTAAAACCTAGATGGAATTTTTATGATATTTTTAATTCCACATGTCAATTTGATACTGAAGCTAGGATAACAAAAATAAGCCTCTGCAATTGGTTGGATCTGTTGTTTAGTTTGTGCAAATTCACATTGAAACCCTTTTCCATGCCATTTTGTCATTGAAATTGTCCTTCTCTGGCATTTCTTTCTCAAATATTTATAAGGACGTAAACTATGAAGCAAACCAACTATTTAAGAATGAAGTGACACTAGAAAATGGGATTTTCCAATCCCAAAGGGGACACCTTCTCTTTTCCATTGCGAAGTGGAAGATTTGTAAATCAATCTTATATTAATATAAATAAAGTTGAGATTTTTTACATGTTTTGATTGTACAATTTTTAGTTGCAGTTCATATTTGTTGATTTGTGGTTAATTTTTATAGCTTAATCTATGAAATTTGTTTATAGAATTTACCACAATACTTTTCTTAAGAAAAATCTCTAAAAATTTGTTAAAATTAATAATCAGGATATCATAATCTAGATTAAGTTCTTATGGGAATGTGAGTTGAACTTTTTTAGTGGATAATGGAGTCTATATATTTTGTTGAAAATTTTAGTGAGAACAATATATATTGCCTCAATAGTATAAATCTCAATATAGAATTGTTTGAAAAATAACTTTAGTATTGTAAGTGATTGATTTTTGACTAAAACTATAGTTTTGAAAAGGTAAAAGTTCAATACTCTCAACACATCTACCATTGTAGTTTTGTTTTTATAAATAAAATTTTTCTATGTTTTTTTCCATTCAAAAAATAT
>APFE030340217.1:30242-40904 GCA_000404065.3 Pinus taeda
TTTCGGTCCATGGTATTGGATGTTTCGGCATGTATAAATATGTATTGTAACATTGAAAGGAATATAATGAAAAATCAAGATGGTAGTCCCGGTTTTGGGATCCAGGGGAAATCTCTATGCATATTTGTTTTTATGTGTTATGCTCTCGCATTGTTTATTTTTCTGTGATTTAGAATTCGTATGCAGGTAATTTTTGTACGGGGTTAAAACCTATAGTTTTAAGGACCAAAAATTGTCTTAGTCTTCAAAATAAACTAAAACATTTCAAGTTTATCATATTATAGAAGCACAACTTACCTCACTTTACTTCAGTAAGAAGAAATGATTGAAAGTCTCAGCTTGCTATAGTAGGTTAAGGAACTTCAGGTAGACTCAGTCATGGTCTTAGAAGCTTGAAATAATTCAGAGAATAGATAAAAGGTCAAATATGAACTTTGTGATTGAGATCGTTGGAAGGTTGTACTTATTTTCTTAAAATCATATCACATCGGAAATCTTTGTCACAATAAATGTTGAAGACAAAGTCACTTTGAAAGGAACACACAAACATAATTTGTAATTCTTCCCTATCCAAATGGTCGAATTATTAAGACCAACGATCCTAGAAAGTAAACGTATGTATCTTCTAACAATAATTGTTTTGTTTGATATCATTAACAACACTCTTGAAGACTATATTTGTCAATATGGAATAAGCATAATTGAAAGTCTATGGAACAATCATATGTCTTTTGAAGTCAATTTTCAAAACCAAGATTGGTAAAGACAATAAATATTTTGATCTAAAATATTGTCCTCTTTCAAAACCTCAATTAGCATTGACATTACACTCTTGATAAGATTGAAGTGTTTTTTTTTGTCAACTTGACATATTGCATAAGGTTTCATGCGTAGCATACTAAAATGTGAAAACTAAGCTTAAAGGATCCTATAATATTTGGAATGAGAGTTATGCATCATCACTTCAATTTATTTTGAAGTATTCTTAGAGGAGCTATATTACAAGTCTAAATACTTGCATCATAATATTTTGATATACTAGTAGATTGTGTCAATGTCCTATAAAATTATATAAGTGTTATGGTAAATTCAATGATCTATGTATAAAGTGTTGAAGGTACAAAATATGGTATGTATTTCACTATTGAAATATGTGAATCCATAAAATTTTTGATATAAGAAAGGAAGATGTTTTCAAAGATAGAATGTTGAAGCAGACTACTAAGCACTAACGATTGTTGGCAGGAACCTTGGCTTGGAATAAGGAGAAAATTCATATACTTGAAGAAAGTATATGTTGATGAAAAAAATTTCTTAGACATGAAAAAATCAATAGGCTGAGTCCCTCTTCAATGTTAATGATCAAATTCACTTGCATATTTGGTATTGTCCCATCATAATAGATCAAAGGCATTGGATGAACCTTCTTTCCAAGATTTTTTAAGAATTGATGACAAATTTGCTAACCTTGCATTTATTGATGGTATGGGTACTTAGATTCATTTCCTGCACATTGAAATGAAGACCTTTTTTTTGTTGCTATAATAAGAAATAAGAGTTACATAGACCAAGGAAAATAAATGGATGAAACAATGATGATTTTCATGATGATTCTAGGTTTCCGAAATTTGATTATGAACTTGAAAATCTAGGGTTTGTAAACCCTAGAAAACAACAACGCTTGGATAAGAAAAAACCTAGGGTTTAGGGACAAAACCCTAGGATTTCACGTTCCCAACGAAAGAATAAATGCTAGCCCTTGCAAGCGAAGAATGACACCATGATGATGATGTGGAAACGGTTGATTTCTAGGTTGGATACAAGAAGGATAAGATCAAGAGGCAGTTGGAATGTTCTCAAAAGATAAGTATTTTATATATCTATTTATTTATTATTACTATTATTGTTATTTTTACTATTAATCCCTTTCCCTTGTATATTTTTCTTGATTGCAATTGTTCTTCCATAGTTTCCTACTGAGGATTCTAGGTATATATTAATGTTTTCCTAGTCTATGGCAGTAGATGGATGAACAAAGCAAAGTTGTGACAAGATGATTTCCTTAAAAATAAGGATTTGTGTTGAGAGATATTGTCCAAGTTGGGATCTAAGTTCAAAGGGAGTAGACAGTTCAACAAGATTGAAAAATTCCTTGATCTATGTCGCAAAGAGGTTAGTGATGACTTCCAAGGTGATGGAAACTTAAGAGAAGTACAAAACAAAGGATTACCTCAGTAGGAGGAACAATTCTATGAAGGGACATTTTTGTTAGGTATACTTTTGTTAAAAGTTTATTATCGTTATGACTTTTGTTACTCCACCATATGGATGTAGAGAACATCTTCTTTGATGAAATAAGAAATGTACATAAGGGATACCTCAAGCTTGTGAGGTATATGAAGAAATCTTATGCTTATAAATAGAAGGAAATATTTGTACAAACTCCTCTTAGATTGATGGATCAAGGTTGATCCTATATGATTTGTTTTTTGACAAAAGTATAAGAGATCATATGTCAAAGGGAGTTACATTGAATGGAATATTTTCTCTAGAGGAGAATTCAAGGCCTCTCCAATCCTTGTCTTAGCTTCAGAAAGAGTTGACCTTAGGATTCAAGATTAAATATATTGACTAGATAGCTAATAACATCAACGACAAATAGAAAAAATTAGGATTTCCATGGTAGGATCAATTTAAGAAAGAATACCTAGTTAGGATAATTGATGTAACCAAGATGATGGATCAAGTGAAGGAGGAAGATCATTTTATGGTTGATCCAAGGAATGTAGGTCAACATGTGTTGAAGTACCAACATGGTACAATTGGTCATGGGATATTCAACTATGGTTTGAAGGATGTCTCAAAAAGAGAGGTAAAACTGCAGGAATTCACATTAGGCAAGGAGTGGTGAAGACAAAGAGAGTTTGTATGTTTCCTCATTTTGGGCTCCATTATTATATTTTGAATGAGTAGGAAGCAAACATCTATTGCACTCAGTGGATGACCATATTTCAACTTGGTTGGAAAGTTGAGAAGAATATGGCTCTATCTTGTAGGATTGTTTCATCGAGTGCAGATGATAGCTTGATGACAGGTCAAAGAACCTCGAGATATATTACCAATATGTGGTATAGGAAGAGTGAAGTGAAGCTCAACTATATCTCCATCAATTAGAAAACAATTGATATTATGAAAAATCCTGTCTCCTGGGTAAAGTTTGTTTACTTTAGGGAAAGGCTTAGACTTGTGGAGAACCCCTCATAGTGAGAGGGAGTATTAATATTCCACCAACAGGGGCATGTCTCAAACTATTAGTGACCAAAAGAGCATGGCCCAAACTACTGATGAATGGACAACAGGGGCATGGCTCAAAATATTAGTGACATCATGAGCATTGCTCATATTGTCAATGAATGGACAACAAGGGCATTTCCTAGATTGTTGTTGAGATAACATGAGGGACATACATTCTTTAGAGGAATGGTCCTTAAGGGATGAACACTCAATGGAGTGGGTTCCTTTTCAATGTCATGGCCTAGAGTGAGGCCTCTAGAGTTGGGACATGGGTGTCCCTAGGGTTTGACCATGGGTGATGGAAACCCTTGACAAGTCAGAGTACCATGAGGTGAGGCGCTCACCAGATCATGGTGACTAGATGAGTGAGTACCATTGCTTAGGAGTGATAACGTAGTTTGTGGTGCCTATTAATGATGATGATGTTGATGTAGGTCAAAATTGTTGACCAAGATGATGATGGTATCAATGGGTTGTACCATTGCTTACATAAATCATGTATACAAAGAGTATATGGATAGTAATTACAAATACCTCCCTAGCTAAGAGGGAGCATTGAATTTCGCAGTTATGGTCAATCTTCATAATGTTTAATTTGTACATGTAATAATGAAATATAAATTATATTTGTAAAAGAAAATTTATTTTTCAAGCATTTTCTTCATGGCCTTTGAGAAAAAATAAAATTTTAGTTTTGTCTAGATTCTTTTGTGTCCCCATGTGGCCAAGTTGACCCTCCAATC
This sequence comes from Pinus taeda, assembly GCA_000404065.3. Taxonomy (NCBI): domain Eukaryota; kingdom Viridiplantae; phylum Streptophyta; class Pinopsida; order Pinales; family Pinaceae; genus Pinus; species Pinus taeda. The sequence goes on from APFE030340217.1 coordinate 34,280, forward strand.
ATCAAGTCAGCTTAGTCTAGTAGGATACACACATTCACATTAGTGGAAGGATACATATAAGCTATTTGACTCCCTTCAAATGGTATATCAATAAATTATCTCTTTCTATCATATGAAAAGAACACAAGGAGAACAAGGAGGCTAAGAAACATAACAAACTAAGTCATCTTATGTGCCTCGCTCTTGTGGACTAAAAAGGCTGAGTTCATGCCAAACTCTGAGGCATTTTTCTGTGGTTCTATGGTATGAATTCCTGAGGCTAACCCAAATATTTTTAGGCATGAATTTATTAAGTAAAATGTGAAGTTATGAGGCATAATAGTTTGTAGTGATACCTGAATTTTTTGGTTGAGATAAAGGGCTAGAATTCGGACTTCTTAGAGACTTGAAATAGACTTTATTGTAGACCTATTGGTGGAAAAATTTCGCCTTGTCTTGGAAACTTTGAAGGCTTCGATTGGCACTTGGTGGATGGTCATATTACTACTATGTTGATCAGCTTGTCTATGAATTTGATGTATCTTGTTGCAATGATTCTCTAAGGAAAAGGTTGGTTGGGGTTTTCCCCATAGTGGGTTTTTCTAGGGTAAAAAGTTTGTTGTCTCTTTGCGCATTGTGATCTCTATTGCTCTATTGTATCTATGGTTTAATTTATGAATGCGTAATTTCTTAATGATACATTGAAAGTGCAAAATAATTATCTACATCATTTGAGGTACTTATTAAGTTTTAGAAATAGGTGCTTGTATAATTTTCACAAGAAAAATCAACATCAACATCCTTTAAAATGAATGCTTAATTTAAAAATCAACTAAACCCTTAGCCATTAGAAAACTAATAGTAGAATAGAAATATGATTTGGTGTATTGATGAAGAGTGAACTCCCCAAGGGCATGAAATTAAAGTCAAACTACATAACAATTACATAATTCATTAGTTACAAGAAGAACTTGCTAAGAAAGCACCTTTAACATAGGTGTTAAGCATGAGGTTGCACTAGGGAAAGTGGAGGTAATATTCCCTCTTTTACTTATTTTAGTTTTCATTGGGTTATTATGTGCAAGGAGTTTTTAGGAAAAAGTGGAAAACATTATTTCTCTCTAAAATTTTGGACTTTGTTTTCCTTTCAACACATGTAGTCTTATCCCACGACTATTTTTCCTAGTCATCAATTGTGAAGTGGTAACCTGTTGATGCCTCGAAAATCACTGCAACAACATTGGGGGATAACCACCCGGTCCGGACCTTAGTACCGCTCTTCCGTTTGGGATGGTGGCTCCGATTGGATATAACGGGACCAGTTTCTCGATAATGAATAAAAGGGATGGATGAGTGATGAGTTGTCTGTTTTTTAATGATAGGCGACTAGCTTATTCTATTGACAAAAATAAGAAAACTAATACTAATCCCGGGAACAACTTATTCATTTGAAATGCAGCGTTTAATAATCCTTATCTATCTAACAGGCATATAGATGACTCTGTAAAATAAACAGAGATATTCAATCATTTAAAGATTACTTCATATGAATAGTCAAACGAAGTGATTAACACAAATTACTGCATTCATCATTTATATCATCGATATATATATATACGATTGAAAGAAAAGCATGCTATAAACAGCCAATAATGGGATGCATAAAGGATGCTGTTAAAACACATATATATAAGCGATAATAACAAGAGCGATTAAATAACAATTCATATAACAGGAATGAGTACAGACGCAGATAATAGTACCATGTGAGCTGCTAATCAATCCCAAATATCAATCGCTATTCAAAATCCTTCCTTCAACACAGAAATGCTTAAAACAAAGACAGTAGTGGCACATTGTATAAACCTTCCTCTAAAAAGAAAATATGGTCACTTTCATAAAAGAATATCTTGAAGTCATAGTGAAACTTCAGGTTTAAGTCATATACAAAACTTTACGACCCTTTCTAAATGCATGAAAGGGTCTATAAATACTACTAAGCTAAAAAAATCTATGAAACAAAATCCTACTAAATTGGCATCAATAAATGTTATCTATTTCCTTGGGGGCGATCTGGCAATCGGCGATGTGAATTATGGCTCAGGCTACTTGCCTTTAAACCTGAGCTGGCTTATCACAAGCATTGGCTCCACTTCGGGTGGTCTGTTGAGGCGCAAGCTGAGTTGGGCAGCAAAGGTGGCATCCTGAATATCGGGTATGATATACCCGATAGCATCTGTGAGACATTTTAAGGCGGCTCTCTGGCTGTGCGGCTTCGCTAGGAAGAACCAATAGGCATCCCATGTTAAACTGTTGATCCCCGCGATTAACCTTCCATTTTTCTCCAGCTCTGGGTAGCATGAATGCTCCAACATCTTTGTCGCTGTTAATTGGCCTGGAGTACATTGGGAAATCATGTTAGACAAATAAAGAGTATTATTTAATAGTTCAACCAAATTACTAGTGGTTGCCTCGCATCTTAAAATTGCTCTTTCTGCCTTCATTAACTGTGATTGCCATTCTGTGAATAATATTTCCTTATGTGATTCTAGAATCCTTGGTAGGTTAGCTGCCTATCCCTGATCAGAATCTTGCCATTCCAGAAAATTTGTCAATGTTTCTTCGGCCTGATCCAAATTTGTCCTTGCCTTTTCTACTTTTTCGCTTATAGATGCCACTAAGTCGCACAATGGCTCTACTTGGGTGATTTGTGACATAGGAGCTTAATTTGATTTATCAATGCTTTATTTAATTGAAGCGCCTCTGCTTTAAACTCATCTACCTGAGGGAGTTTTTTCATTTGCTCAATTTGAGTTGATAATTGAGCGATTTTCTCATCTTTGGATTTTATCATTCCCTCAGTTGATATTTTTAATTGCGCCAATGCTGCCGATAGCTCCTTTTGCTTTTGGATTGCACTTTCATCAATCCTCTGTTTTTCTTCTTGCAATGGCTTAGTCAGCTGATTATTATTTTGCTGTTGTACTAGCAATTCCTGCTCTGCCTGCTCTGCCTTCTACTGTGCTTCCAATAATTGAGCCTGTAGCGAAAAGATGTCTTGATCTTTCGCCTTTAATAGACTGCTCACCTCCGATGCTTTATCTATGGTTGCCGCTGAATATGCTCCTGCGTATTGCGATAGCTTTGTCAAGTCATCGGAGGGATCAAATTCCTCCTTCCACACAGCATTGCCTGTTACTGTTAATTCAGGGAATAAAGAAGGTTGATCAACCCTTCTTCTCTTCCTTTGTTGCTTTACAACAACTTTATGCTAAGGGTTGTAGAATACATCCAAGGGAGGAATCTCTTCTATCTGCAAAATGATTTCACCCGATGGATCTTTAGGAATTATTTCCGTTTCCTTTGATTTGGGTGGGTCATTGGTTTCGCCCGAAACCTGTTTCGATGTCGCTTCCTATGTGTCTCCCTCTTTTGAAACCTCATCATCTTTAGAGCATTCTAGATTGCCGATGATTGAGTTGAATTGCTGCCATTGCTGGAGCAAATTCGGATCAATCTGTGTATCATCATTAACTCTCGAATTGCTCTCTTCTTGAGTTTTCGCCTGGGTTTCTTCCTACCTCTGGTCATGCACTTCCTCTTGCTACTTTGATGTAGTAGGAGGTTGCTTATGACTTTGCTGCTCATGCTCGCTTGATTTTGTCGTTGTTGGAGTGAGGCAGAGTTTGCAACCTCTGTTCTCTAATTCTGTTAAATTCGGCTAGCCCCTCATCGTTGTATTCATTTATGGCGAGCGATTTAACTTGATATAGCGACTCGGACGATGCAAACAAATCTTCAAATCTGTCTTCTTTGTGCTCGAACTTGGCCAATTTGGCCTAGTCGAGCGCATTGTAGGAGATTTTCTTTGGATCGTATTGCCTGCTTGACAGAGTTGCCAGAGTCAGGGAATTTATCTTCTCAGCTTCCTTCTCTGCATGTTTGAGATCATGCAGAGTGTAAATACCAATTCGCAGGGGAAAGGAAGGCCAGACATGCTTCTTTGCTTTTTTCAGGGTCTGAGTAACCCCATCGACATTGATCTAATAGGCTACTTCCCTGGCAAGTAACTTATCAGGGATGTATAGTGGAAGCACATGGGGCTTGGCTACGGCAGTTAAATCCACCCCTACTTGTTCAAAAATCTTCGGGGCAGGCTTATTGAAAATGGAATAATGAATAGGCAACATGAAACCGTTGCAGATTTGATACAAGTGGTGTTTGTAGTTGGTCTTCCACAACTTTTGATGATATATGTGGACGGGTGCGGGGTCTTGCGACATCCACCTCCATCCGAGCACAGGAAATTCAGAATTAAAACATAAAACGTCTAATACATAGGCAATATAGTAAAATGGTGGAATGAACCTCTCAGTGACGCGAGAATTAAATCTGAAATTAAGAATGGCAGTGGCTAACTTATCGGATAAGATATCCGCCCAATCCATTATCTCGTCACTACATGCTGCCTCCATTAAGGGGACCATTTCTATGGTAAAATTGGCGGAATCATGTAATCCCCATAGTCTACACATCATAATCCCAACATAGAAGTAAGGGGAACATAGAGAGTCGACTAAGTACTTACCCAAGGATTCATGCTTGTGCTTTGCTGGATTTTGTCTCCAGCCTCGAATTGGTTCAGACTCAGTCTCATTTTCTGCTCAGAACTTCTTTAGGAATGCCGTGTTATACTTCTTCTCCTCTGTCGGAAAATGATACATTTGCCTTAGATCTTCGGCTCGAAAAGAAACGAAAATCCTCCCATCTATAGTGCTGAAAGTTCTATCGGTAATTGGGATCTCTTGAATCGCCCATCTTACCACATCCGTATATGGGAGAATTTGCTCCTGGGCCGCTATTCTGTGAAGAAAGGAATTGGCCAAGTCTTTCAGATTAGCCTCAGTTTTGCTAGTGCTGTCGCATGAGGCTTGTATTCCAGTCACCCTCGGCTCTTCAGCGTTAATCAAGTTATATGTTCCTTGCCAAGTATCTCTGGTAAGTCCCAGGCATGTAGTGTCCGATATAAGCCCTTTCTTTTTACTGCCTGGATCAACGACGGGTTGCCCTGCGACCGGCGAAGCGGAAGGCATTGTGGTCTTTTTGGACTTCTTTCCCATTCAACTCGAGTCTGTCTCTGCAGGAGAATTCTGCACAGAGAGAACGATAGGGGTAATACAGGAAACAATAACATGAATCGAATAGACTGAGATATATATATCTTGATAAATTCATGGTGGTCGATTGACTTAAGATGGCTTCGAATCAAATCTGTGAGTAGATCGCAAGCTTGCTTTTTTCATTAAATGGCTGTTAAGGCCTGTCAATCTCATTAATACCAGTCATTTCGATTAATGGCCGAATGATTTATTTGAAGCATGCCTTGGGCGATTTGGCGGTTGAGCACGGATGAGTGGCTTTTCGAAAGATAGTGCCTTAATTACGAATAAATCGTATTAAACTGCCTTTATGGTTTTACTTTGAAAACTGTGCTTTTGGCTTTATCGCAATCGGGCGTCGGGGAAATCATAAGTCATTGTTTTGTTTCCATTTGGAATCCCCGATCGCCGATAGTGATATCGCATCGCGTCGGGAGTAGCGAGTGGGGCAGTTAAGAATGTGTGCATGGTCAATCGCCGATTGCCGATAGCGATATCGCATCGCATCGGGACAAGAGGGAGCTTATTTTCGTTTAGCCATTATCGCCGATTTCCGATTGCCGATATCGCATTGCATCGAAGCAAGGGGGCTTTAATTGTGTTACTTTATTTGTTGCCGATACCTGATAGCGATTTCGCATTGGAGCAAATCAAAATGTCCTCAAGTTGTGTTTCCTTTGTCGTTGCGATATGCGATCTTGCGATCGCTTTATCGCAATGACAAAAGATTAATCGTTTTACGTTAAGGTTTTTTGATTGGTTTATTGAAGAGGCCTTTTTCGGTAATGTTTTCTTTTATTTCTTCGGGCCTTTTAGAATAGAATTTTAAATTGATACCAATTGGAAAACAAAATTTGAAAAGGGACCCATTTCATATTGCGGTTTTGGAATAATAATGATATGAAATGGGCGGTTGTTGTAGGGCACAACAATTGGCGATTCGCTGGAAGAAACAGTTATCTCTGAAAAGTATAGAAATACTTAAACTTTTTCAAAATAGAAATTTTTATCAAAAGGAAAAATTCTAATATAACTAGGTATAGTTGCATTCCAGACAAAACAAAACTTTCTTTGCTAATTTCCTTTTTTGTTAAAAAATAGATACATTCTAGATTTTAAATTGGCCTTTATTGGTTGATATTGATAAAACATAAAACTTTTCCAAATCAGCGATTAAAATTAATTCCTTTGTCATAGGTAGAGCCTCTACTGCCAGCAAACGTCCGTAGTTTCGGCAGAGATACCTTTTAACCATATCATTGTCTATTGTCCCATTCACCTTAGAGCATGATTAACAGAATGAATTCAAAATATGTTTTTCACATTTCGTATTTCTTTTCTTTTTTCTGTTATTTTGTAAGATAAAAAGCCATTGCCCTGGTGTGGTGGCCAGTTAAGTGACAATGCCATTCACTGGTAGTAATCTAACCGAACAAGCTGGCTCGTGATGAGACCCCTTGTCTTACAATTGAACCCATTACCCTGTT
>APFE030340217.1:63773-105352 GCA_000404065.3 Pinus taeda
CGTTGTATTCATTTATGGCAAGCGATTTAACTTGATATAACGACTCGGCCGATGCAAACAAATCCTCAAATCTGTCTTCTTTGTGCTCAAACTTGGCCAATTTGGCCTGGTCCAGCGCATTGTAAGCAATTTTCCTTGGATCGTACTGCCTGCTTGGCAGAGTGGCTAGAGTCAACGAAATTATCTTCCCAGCTTCCTTCTCTGCATGTTTTATATCATGCAGAGTGTAAATACCAATTCGCAGGGGAAAGGAGGGCCAGACATGCTTCTTTTCTTTTTTCAGGGTCTGAGTAACCCCATCGGCATTGATCCGATAGGCTACTTCCTTGGCAAGTAACTTATCAGGGATGTATAGAGGAAGCAAATGGGGCTTGGCTTGACTGCCAAAAACTCTAATATAGGTGAACTTCTCTTCTCTAAACCAACTTGCTATAGCAGTTAAATCCACCCCTGCTTGTTTAGAAATCTTCGGGGCAGGCTTATCGAAAATGGAATAATGAATAGGCAACATGAAACCGTTGCAGATTTGATACAAGTGGTGTTTGTAGTTGGTCTTCCACAACTTTTGATGATATATGTGGACGGGTGCGGGGTCTTGCGACGTCCACCTCCATCCGAGCACAGGAAATTCAGAATTAAAACATAAAACGTCTAATACATAGGCACTGTAGTAAAATGGCGGAATGAACCTCTCAGTGACACGAGAATTAAATTTGAAATTAAGAATGGCAGTGGCTAACTTATCGGATAAGATATCCGCCCAATCCATTATCTCGCCACTACATGCCGCCTCCATTAAGGGGACCATTTCTATGGTAAAATTGGCGGAGTCATGTAATCCCCATAGTCTACATAACATAATTCCAGCATAGCAGTAAGGAGAACATAGAGAGTCGACTAAGTACTTACCCAAGGATTCATGCTTGTGCTTTGCTGGATTTTGTCTCCAGCCTCGAATTGGTTCAGACTCAGTCTCATTTTCTGCTCAGAACTTCTTTAGGAATGCCGTGTTATACTTCTTCTCCTCTGTCGGAAAATGATACATTTGCCTTAGATCTTCGGCTCGAAAAGAAACGAAAATCCTCCCATCTATAGTGCTGAAAGTTCTATCGGTAATTGGGATCTCTTGAATCGCCCATCTTACCACATCCGTATATGGGAGAATTTGCTCTCGGGCCGCTATTCTGTGAAGAAAGGAATTGGCCAAGTCTTTCAGATTAGCCTCAGTTTTTCTAGTGCTGTCGCATGAGACTTGTATTCCAGTCACCCTCGGCTCTTCGGCTTCAATCAAGTTATATGTTCCTTGCCAAGTAGCTCTGGTAAGTCCCAGGCACGTAGTGTCTAATATAAGCCCTTTCTTTTTACTGCCTGGATCAACGACGGGTTGCCCTGCGACCAGCGAAGCGGAAGGCATTGTGGTCTTTTTGGACTTCTTTCCCATTCCACTCGAGTCTGTCTCTGCGGGAGAATTCTGCACAGAGAGAACGATAGGCGTAATACAGGAAATAATAGCATGAATCGAATAGACTGAGATATATATATCTTGATAAATTCATGGTGATCGATTGACTTAAGACGGCTTCGAATCAAATCTGTGAATAGATCGCAAGCTTGCTGTTTTCATTAAATGGTCGTTAAGGCCTATCAATCTCATTAATACCAGTCATTTCGATTAATGGCCGAATGATTTATTTGAAGCATGCCTTGGGCGATTTGGCGGTTGAACGCGGATGAGCGGCTTTTCAAAAGATAGTGCCTTAATTACGAATAAATCGTATTAAACTGCCTTTATGGTTTTACTTTGGAAACTATGCTTTTGGCTTTATCGCAATCGGGCGTCGGGGAAATCATAAGTCATTGTTTTGTTTCCATTTGGAATCCCCGATCGTTGATAGCGATATCGCATCGCGTCGGGAGTAGCGAGTGGGGTGGTTAAGAATGTGTGCATGGTCAATCTCCAATTGCCGATAGCGATATCGCATCGCATTGGGGCAAGAGGGAGCTTATTTGCGTTTAGCCATTATCGCCGATTGCTGATTGCTGATATCGCATTGCATCGAAGCAAGGGGGCTTTAATTGTGTTACTTTATTTATTGTCGATACCTGATAGCAATTTCGCATCAGAGCAAATCAAAATGTCCTCAAGTTGTGTTTCCTTTGTCGTTGCGATATGCGATCTTGCGATCGCTTTATCGCAATGACAAAAGATTAATCGTTTTACGTTAAGGTTTTTTGATTGGTTTATTGAAGAGGCCTTTTTTGGTAATGTTTTCTTTTATTTCTTCGGGCCTTTTAGAATAGAATTTTAAATTGATACCAATTGAAAAACAAAATTTGAAAAGGGACCCATTTCATATTTCGGTTTTGGAATAGTAATGATATGAAATGGGGGGTTGTTGTAGGGCACAACATAACCTTAGTTGTATTTCCATGTATGTCTAGTGAGTAAGCGCAAGTGGGAAGTTATATTGGTACCTAACATACATTATTAATAACACTTTCGAACTCTCTAATAGGATTTCCATCTTCACTAGGGTACCTACACCTTGGATGGGTGTTTTGGAAATATTACAATAACCATATCCCACACCTTCATTTGTTTTGTTGGGTTCCTCATCACCCCAAAATGACAACTATAAGACCCTCTAAATCATCTCTTCTTTATTTTGGATCTAAGTCCAAATCATCTTAGGATAGGATTTAGGAGAATGATTTGTTTGTTTATAAATCCTAAGAATTTTTAGTTGAGTGTTCTTAAATAGATGGGTTTAGGTTATATTTATATTGTTTCTTTTGAATCATTTATTGTAACTATAAAACCAATAGCTCCACTATTCTATAAGATCCAAAAATTTTCCCACTAAAAGTGTAGATCCAACTCCTTAAAGGCATAGGATAAATAAAACAACCTCTCCTCCAAGGGATCCAATAGAAGAGACTCCAAAAAACTTGAATAATTCCATAGTTGATGTGATTAGTGAGGAAGAACTCTTAGTTAGGAATTCTTAAGAGATTTAAACAAATATGTATCAATTCCTATGAGGTTTCCATATATTTATCCATAATACATTCTAGTTCCCAAAGAGTCAAGGATCTGAATGGTGCAACTCCATCAAAATTTAATCCACTTCTCATGGAGCTTCACAAACCTCTTCTTTTACACAATCTTATTTTGGACAATTCAAGTGACATTGAAAATTATTTCCAATAATAGTATACAATAGGTAATGGAATCAATACTTTAGAAAATAGGGGAACCCACACCCCCACATCAATTGTATTTAGTTGAGGAGTGAATACTCCCATGCCAAATGTACCTATTATAAGCACTTTGCCACCCACTACTAAGGAATCAAGTGATGGTATAACACCTAATGTAATGGATCCGAATAGTGGTACGATATCACAATCATCTACATTGTATGGTGTTGGTTCATTTTCTTGCAACATGCCTCATGTTGTGACCAACACACCATTCATGTTCCTTAGTTTTAACATGTCAATGAGGAGTTCATCTACCCCTTTTCCTATCTTTCCATTTAGAGGGGGCACATCCCTGTGTCTGTTACATCATTAGGAAGTGAAGATTTGTTTACTTCCATCTTACCAACGGAAATGTTTCCCTTCCTAGGGATTCTAAAAGAGATAATCAAATGACTTCCTCTGTTTGTTCAAGTCTTGCTTCATTTTATACAAAACCTAGTTTTCATAAAAACAATCCTTCCATGCTTGGTGGTGGTTTCATTACAAGTATTTATCTTGTGAAACCTAGCAAACAGTTTCCTTATCAACAATATTATATATTCCCCTCTATCTGGAAGTGTTTGTGTGCCCTTTATGGCAATATTGGTTATTCATGGTTTATCTACCAAACTACTAGTTTGGTTGTTAATCGATTTGAATCTTCCAAATGATCTTGAGTCTTCTCAAATAAGCATCTTATTTTAATAATGTTGAATAATTCTTCACCATTTACCTTCCTTTCTAAAGAAATATACTATTCCTCCTTCTGTCTCATCCATTGAAAATCAAGGGACTATTAGCCATAAGTATAAAGGGAATAGAAAGAGTAAGAATAAGAAGAGATGGAGACAATAAAGTGACTAGCCCTTGAAATTATTATTGGAAACAAGTCGTACCAGAGATAGATAACTAGGCACTACAAGTTATGTTAGAAGTTGAACGAATGCAAGTTATGTTAGGGACATTGATATTGTTGAGAAATATAGTATACAAGACACAAACATAATTTCTATTATAAAATTTGCAAGGGAAATGACCTTAATAATATTATCCTTGCTATTCTAGAGATACAAAGAGCATTTTTCTAGTCTTCAAGTTTCTTTTGCCCCTGAATCACTTCTAGTTTCCAAGAAACCTATTCAACCAACGATTTTCGAAGTGGTCAATTCGATGAAATCTTTAGAAAATACCACCCTTGTTTTATAAGTTGAGATATCTACTGAACATATTTTCTACATTACCAATTTATAACCTTCTAAACAAAGGGCCTTTCCACTCACATTTGACGTATGCCCTCCATGTTCTACTATGGATTCATTTCATTTGGATAACCTTGTCGATCTTCCTTCTTTTTAATATTTACAAATAAGGGTTGAATTTTATTCATATAAATTTTATTGATGTATAGTAGGTAAAGGAGCTTCTACATGAATTTTATCCTCCTTGGCTTCGAGAGGCATGGGTTCTCTCAAGATTTTTTCAACTACCAATTAGTTGCTAGATTTCAATAGAACATGTAGAAAATATTTGGGTAGTATTCATCAATTTATTATCATGTTTGGTGAGAAGAACATCCTTAATATGATAATGGTGCAAGATCCATTAGATTTCAATATGCTACTTCAGCATATCTATGTATATGATATGAGTAACACAATGTACACACTCTTTTGGGTGATACATTTCCCTCATAATTGAATCATTGTCACTATTGATCAACTTGAATATAATAGCCACTAACCTCATTCAACTTTATATTAAGATAACACTTTTTTTCCTATTACTTGGGTGGAACCTACCCCACCAAAGGTGGATTACGTGACATCATATCTTCAATATTTAATTGCTTGTTGGCAAAAAAATTGCAAGATTTTAGATCTAGGGTTCGAACTGAGGTTGCCAACAAAGTACCATTGTAGTCTAGCTTATCGCTGGCATTTTAACTTCCTTTGGAGAAAAGGAGTGTTTCACCCGAGGCATGCCAGAACAAAGAATGATAACATGGATCTAGATGAGTGGTAGAAAATAGAATTTACCATCGCATTATTCATTGATTTTAAACATATTACAAACCAACGCAACTAGATCTATTTACAGATCCACCATTTTTAAACTAAATGATAATTAATCACACATCCATATTTAAAAATTATAAATGGGTCACACACCCATAAAACCATATAACATAAATCATTCCTGCAACTCCTTATTTACTATTTAGGAAATCATTACAATAAAAATATGCATAGTCTTGCATAATCTCATATATTAAGATCAAATTACATTACATCAAAAAAACACAATTCAAAGAGAAAAGACTCATGATTTTTTGCACATTACAGTGTTATGAAACCAACTCACAAAAACATATAAAAGAAGGATAAATGCCTTAGAACTCAGCCTCTTCGAGGGGACAACCTCCTTTACATTACAAAAATGAACAATTCTTATCAAACAACTTATTAACATTCTCACGGAGTGGGTACAAAGGCTAATTTTTCTTGGCCATCACACTACTCCAGTTTGAAACCCGAATGAAAATGTACTGAGAATGATTAATGAATTACTAGAGAATGTCTGTAACAAATGAGGCTGCAATAATTTCTTGGGTAATTTTCTCCCGATACTGGGTAGACGGATCTAGGAGTGCTTGGAAAAGCATGGTAATAGTGCCCTGCAAATATTTATTCTGAACGACTAATATAAGACATGTCATTTCAACATAATTGCAACATTTGGTATAGAAACATGCGAAAACTTCTTCAGGTGGCTCGATAACAAATTTGGCAAGGGTGAGCCATATTGTCTAAAACTTGGAACTCAAATAGGAACCTGCTATTCTAATTGCTCTTTCTCCTCTCTCAATTAATCTCAATCACTTGTAACTAAAGAGAGTTGCTTTTGTTTATGCTCAGAAGTGGTTGAAAGCTTCATGTATCTAGATTCAACAATGACCAAGTGATCCTCGAGTTGGGTGGAAGAGACTTGAATGAACTGAAACAAATGTGAAGTGGATCAATTCTAGAGATAATCAGCTAAAATGGTGTCTAATGGTGATAATATGGCTTGTAGAGGTTGTTTGCTGGAAACCAACTTTTCTAACTGACCTTGTGGCGAGGATTCTTGGTCTTGGTTGTGTTTTTTATGAATTTCCTGGTGAAGTTTTGCAATAGGATGCCCTGGCAAGAGTTGAACTATATCCTACTGCTTGGAAACTAAATTAAGGACTTGACAAGAGTTTTCTGGGTGACTAGAGAAAGTAGCGACCTACTCAGAAGAGAGCACTAAAACAATTGGTGATGAACGAATAGTAGATGTGAGAATGAATGGTAGTTTGACTTCCTCTGATTGGGTTTGAGGAGGTGCAATGGACGAAGGCAAAATGATGGATTTACTAGGACTGATTCAATTTCCATCTCAATAGTCTCACTAAGAATAGTAGTATGGTCAGGGTGATTGAAGATATTTTCCTTAGAGGTCTTAGGTGACGAATTAGGGGAATGATCAAAATACAGGGTTTTTTCTTCAGTAATATGGACAACAAGTTGAGTAGTCATAGCCGAAATACCTTCATCTGTAACTCGATCAAGCTAGGTGAAGGGTTTAGGATTTTTGTGTGACTGTCGAGGCAAACGTTCAGTGGGGTTGGTGAAAAAGGGAAGCGTTTTAGTAATTTTTGGTAGAGAAAAAAACACGGGAAAAACATGAACATAATTAGATTTTTGAATTAAAGAGCCTACCTTAAACCAATTCATGTGCACAAAATAAATACTCTCCTAAAACTTCTTCCTTCGCAGCTAAAGGTCTTACTCAGATACAGTCGAGCACTTTTTGGACGATGATAGAGTGTCATCTCTATTCAATTGGATTCCATCAAAATAATATGTAGCTTCGTCATATTGATGATTTTTCACCATGAAAGTACCTTTGGGTGGAATACAGGCTCGTTCAAATAGAATGGAAACCTATGCATAGAAAATGTTGTTGGATTGATAATAAGGGGCCATACATAAGTGTTATTGTGGATGACACCAAACTACATCTGACGAGAATATTGGTTAGACAATGGAAGAGGGACTTTGAAAACATGATAGGTGATGTCAACCATCTTAGCCTAGCACTTCTCGAAGTAGTGTTCCTTGAAATCTCTATTTGTTGGATCATCAACTAACTGAGAAATATCTCTACCTTTTGGAGGGAACCATTTCATCATGGCAAGAGGAATGACCAAATATTCAAAAATAAATTAGGTTTCCCTCTTGTGGACATCCTTGTAGGCTTCTAGAAGCTCACTGAGTAGACAAGTAGACTAGTTGAGTTGTTAACTACACATGCCTTCGTGACATATATGGTATCAAGTGAGAATTACCCTCTTGTATAGTGGCGCATAGGTTTTCCAATAATGATATAGTAGGAAACCTAAATTCACTCATTATTAGTCAAGTCAATTACAGCTCCACAACCCTTCCATTGGGTGCCACACTTTGTATACAAATTGTTGTCATCTATTTTCTTGCCTTGTTTGGAAACACTTTGGAACGCCTTAGAGACATAAAAGTCATAGGAAGAAAGTCATGTAAGATTTTGAATATCATGAACATGGATTGGATATTCTTGATCCAACCATAAGGAATCTTCATGGAGTCTTCTCGTCAGAAATTTGGTACAACAGATGGCTTCCAATGTGGTGCCAAAGAAAGGTAAATCGCACAAAATTAACAAGGTTGACTCCTTTAGTAGGTGGAATTTAGGTTTTATTTTATAGGATTTGTAAGAATCGGGTCACATATTGGGCTACATGAATACATGAGATTGGAGTGCAGGAAATAGGACATGGTCAGAAAAATTGATGTTGACTAAGGAAGCTTTATCATACATTCCCATTAGATCATTGGTGGTATGGAGGCAGGAATCAAAGGGAAAAAAAGAGACGAGAGGTTTATATGTATGACCCATGGCAACAAAATGATGATTGTAGACAATGTTAATAAGATGTTAATAAAAATGTGGAGACATAGAGGTAGATGATATGGGAGCCAGGATGAAAGACTCAATGAACTTGTAGGTGGAATGACATGCATATGTAAAACAACTAGGATTATATAGAAATGTTTGGCGGAAGTTTGAAATGACTGGACTGTTATCCCATAAATTTACCACCAATCAATTAAATATGTACTCAAAATTCCCTGCTATTATGAATAAAATTTCTCATCTTTCCTAAAAAACTTAAATGACTAACTGAAAAGATCATAAAATTAACTAGGGATACTACAAAAATATGACAAAATTTAATTACTAGCTATTACAAAAAGACGGGACTTAATGACCTAAAATACACACACACACACACACACACACACACACACATATGACAAATGAAATGATAGTGTTGACGGTGTTGGAACCACTAACATGTAAGGGGATCTCGCCGGTAAGAAGTCCCAATTAGACCTCAGGTCATTAGGTGTAGGAGTCCCAATAGTGGGTCATAAAGCAATGTCTTGACCGTAATGTCGCACAGAGTCAAGTAAGATAACTGTGTCAGTAGAAAGGGTGTGACCGTCTTAGTGAGTCAAGGAAGGTGTATGAGAGGTTCTAACATAGGTGGGTTGAGATGAGGGTGAAGATGAGTTCCAGGTTGAAAGGGATTAGTCCCAACTTGGCTAAGAACACACAACACATAGGACATACACAACTTTCGGTGGAGCAATCCACTCGAATGCAATAGTTACAACATACAAAGTAAGATAACATGTACAACACTCATGGATTAGTCCAAATGAGTGTTATGGTTGTTACAACGAGGTTCATGTGAAAGGTCTATCTGATGTCCGGCAGAGCAGTCGACACAGACGGGACAACATTAATAGCATATACACCACATTTCCATTAATAGATTATGCATTACAACAAATGAATCAGTTCATATATAGAACACAAGTTAAAGAAACACATATTACAAGTGTTAAAGACCAGTGTTACAACATATACAATACATGTGTGAAAATGTGTTGGCTCTTATGATATAAAGAAGTGTAAGTTCCAATCATACAATACATCCATGTAAACCCACTAGCCTCAATAGTGGAATCTTGTAGCCACATCTGCCTGCTCCTCCAAAGAGATGAACTAGCTCCATGCAGTGGAGAAGCCAAGGCGCGTTACAATACTGTCCAAGCTCTTTCCAAGATAGTCTTATCAAAAGCTTGGCTGACCAAAAGCCTATACAATGAGTTATGAGGAACTATTTATAGCAAAGGGTGGGGTGACCCTTGACATTCCCCTTTGTGACCATTCAACTACCCTCATGACTCTTCACCTACTCTATGACTGTTACATTCAACTATTGAAACTTGACATACACTTGACACGACTCAACATTACAATGCACATGTACTCGTGTGAGACAACATTGCTTGAGAAAGCCTTGTAAGACATCACTGATACTCAGTCTGCTATGATGAGACCAATGCTTTGACATGCTTGTGATGGTGAAGTTGGCAAGATAATGCCAAGATTTGTCATCCATGATGGCGTACATGCACCCCATGGTGACATCTTGCTGAAGCAAACTCTTTCCTTTGTTGCAATCGGTGCATTGGTTCAGATCCTTCATCCAACTTGTCTGCAAACATGTTCATGGTCTTCTTGGGTGTGGCTAAACTAGAAACACACTGATGCATAGTGTCCATGCTGAGCTTCAAGTCCGTGCTGGTTGTCATGCGCATCAACTTGTTGAAGTACATGTTCATCTCCAGTTGGACTTACTTCTTGTCTTCGCCTTGGTGAGTGTGTTGAATGGGTTGGATTACATGTGTGCATACAATGACATGAATGTTTCTGAATCCCTTACATGCAATCAACAACACTGCTCACCATGTATACTCTGTGTCAGCTGCTGGGATGGATCTTTAAATTTTATGGGTGCAGTTTCATCCGTCGGTGAACGTTGCACCCATTGTTTTTCCTGTTCTTGCTGCAATTCATTTGTCTACTTGTGGAGCTTCATATTCTTCTTGAGTTGCTACTTCAACACATGCAACTCCTTCTCTATTCCATTTTTTGTCTTTGCGTGATCTTTATGTCACACCATCACCTCATCGCTCGAGTCTCCAAAGTTGCTTTTATTATCAGTGGATCTACTTCATCTTGCAACTTCTTTCCGCCTTTCTGTTGTCAACAACCTTCCTCTTGCATTCATTGCGTTCACTGTATTCAATGCGTTTGGTATGCTACATTTAGCTACTATTTATGATGCTACTTGCTGTGATATCTTGATGTTCTTTTCTACAAACAACTTGATATCTTCGTGAGTAGGCAAGCTTAGACATTTGATCGACTACATCTCCAGGTGTTCTCTAAACGATGTCTTTGACTGTGCTCTCTTAGGAACCATTGTACCTGCACTGTTGAGAGGTAGATGAACACCTGTAATACCTGGAGACATGGCAACATTCATAGCAAGAAATCTGTTAGTCGAAAACCAAAATGAACTTGAGAACTGACTTGCAACATACCTGTGTGACTGATCATGAAGGTTCCGCAATTTCAACCAGGAGATCGGGAGACTGAATGCCAAGACTGCACAAAGCATAGTTTGGGCTACTAGGAGACTAACTAACTGCTGGAAGTGCACAATGCACAGTCCAATCTGGCTGCTGACGAGTGAGATTGTGCAATGCGCAATCTCGGTTGGCAGTGGTAGCAGGCTAAATCACTACATTACACAATTTTCTTGGCCAATAGTCACTGTCCCTCATGATTGCACATTTATGGAGAGGAAGACAGAGCCTTTCCTCTCAAGATTTCACAATGTTGTCTTGGCGAGGCTCTTGGTGAGGTAGAGTCCAGGCCAAGTTTGGCCAGACTCGTCGACGGGCAACTGAAAGTGACTATGAGTGCGAATGCATGCTGATACCGAGTGTAAGCATAAGTGAATGATCATGCATGAAAATGGTGAATGGTAGATTCAAAAAAAGAAACAACATGCATGTGGGTGAGGCGAGTCACCGAATCAGCAACTGTTCGCGAAAAATAGTTTCATGCATGCAACAACAGTGAGATGTTGAAGAAAAATGAAATGGTGCTAAGTAAAGCTAATATACATGTAAACGACAGTAAGCATTTAAATAAATTAAGCAAACACTACTCATACAAGAGAAAACACAAAAAGCAACGTAAGTGCAACATAAGGCATGACAAGCGGGATTACCCCAAAACAACTGAGTTGAATGTGGCGACTTCCCCTATATGTGATGTGGGATGTCAGAGCTACAATGTTGATGAGAGGAATGAGCTCTACAGTGTCTGGTTGATTAGCTTCTATAACATCAAGGTTGTGATGTGCATGCTGCAAATCTAGGGAAAGCGACACTTGGTGGGAGCTTTTTGAACTAATCCTTGATTGTAACCTCCAACTGCTAAAGGTAGATCCCTGAAACAAGGGATGCCT
Organism: Pinus taeda; assembly: GCA_000404065.3. Taxonomy (NCBI): domain Eukaryota; kingdom Viridiplantae; phylum Streptophyta; class Pinopsida; order Pinales; family Pinaceae; genus Pinus; species Pinus taeda. The sequence continues at coordinate 75,472 of APFE030340217.1, forward strand.
TTGCATGTTGCCTTGGGAGAGGCAACCCATGCATGCAAGTCAATTTTGCTCGGTCTCGAAGGGAACCAGTCAACTCAATTGCACACGCAAGAGACTGCTCGACTGCTGGAAGGAAATGCACATTTCTGGCTGGAATCTGGGTTGGCTGCCTAGGAGGTTTGCACAATTTTTGGGCAGAGTAGCTGACTGGAGCCTAGATTTGCACAAATTCTAGGCTGAGCAGCCCTGCTGGGGAAAATTGTGCAATTCCTGCTGGGAGTGTTGACTGGCAGGATTGCGCAATTTTGGAGCACAACAGGATGCCAGACATGATTGCACAATTTTGGAGCCCAGCAAGATGCCAGGTAGGATTGCACAATTTGTGGAGGGACGGCTTGTTTCCATCCAGAAATGTGCAATTTTCTTGGGGAAAATGCTCAACCTACAGCTGGACCAAGCCCGGGTGAGCAACCTGTGAGGAGAATGCATCAAGTTGTGATCGATAGGTTTCCTTTGTGCCAACAAAACACTGAGGCTTGTGAACTTGATGAAGCAAGGCAAGCTGCTGTGAAAATTGGAAGGGAGGCTCCAAAATGAAGCTAAGGAAAAATTTTGGAGAGTGGTTGTAGCCACTACAACACTTGGCAACACACTAGTAGAACTCTAGCTCTCTGAATGGACCTTGTTCGTTAAAAGCAAGTCTAACACCTCCGAATGTATTATTCAGTTATCAGTTCACCTTGGCTTCACACTAGCTTGATTGTAAGATGTAGCATCTGCCAAGCTCTTGGTTTATTGAGAAACATTCCAAGCTAAGGCAACACAGTTGTTTCGATTGGGGTTAAGGGGTATATTGGTGCATAAGTAGTATAGTCGTTAGAGTCTTAGTTTCATCTCTAGTGTTGCTTCACTGCTAGCAGACTTGGACAGTACCCTGAAGGAGACACATAGGAATACAAGCATTGCTCCACCGCTAGCGAGCCTGGTCAGTATCCCAGCAGAGTTACTTGCATCACCTCTCTATGCAGGAAGCCTTTCTCTTCTTTCACCTTATTCATTTTTCATTTTTTCAAACTTTTCTTTTCATTTTTTTTTCATTTTTGTAACTGTGCATAGCACTTATTCATTTTAGATGCGGAAGAGGGATCCTGACTTATTGAGGCCAAAAGAGGTTGTTCCAGTAGAGTAGTTTATTACACCTCTAACGTGCCCGTTAAGGGTTTTCCCCCTCACCTTACTCTACTTGACTGAGCTAACTAGGGTTAAGCCAAAAAAACTGAGTAGAGTAGGTGACACTAGTTAGTGTGCAAGCTTTATGTTTTCACCAATGTTCACTTTGAACAATACGTATTTTCCATCAACATATCATGGAATGAAAGTAACAAGTTCTTCGCACAGAGGTAGGATGATATATTACCAATTAGTGATAGCAACACAAGGCCTCTTATACTTTACCCAACTTGCTTCAAGAGTCATACATGGTTTTGTGCAAAACTATCCTATGAAATGAAACAAGAAAACTAACAAACAACAAATCAAAGTAAGAGTAAAAGAAAGAACGAAAGAAAAGAAAGTAAGCAAACAAGCAAGTAGACAAACGAACAAAGAAAGTAAGCAAACAAGCATGCAAGAAAACTGACTAAAAGCAAACAATACTCCTACTCCTAAGCTAATGGTGCATGGGCTGTCTCACATGAAGTGATACTTCCAATGCAGCCATCGATGCATTGGTTGACCCATGTTGGTGAAGGCATGGTTCATGAACAAGGTAGCTGTGCGAACTAGCAAATAAGAAAGAGTTAACAGTGAAGACAAACACACTCTGAGCTTGCAAGTGACCACAAAATAAAGTGAGTGAGAGTGCATGACATGCATTCTCTGGTGCTGCTATGATGTTGTGCTACACTATGTGCAGATGTTGAGTGTATGCATTCTCTTGACTGTGACATGAAAGAAAATCTGAGAAAGGTAGACCACTTATCTTGTGCATGCGTGCTTGCTGTGTAAGATTCCTCCAATGCATGAGTGATGGGATCATGCAGTTCAAGTGGAGGAAGTGAAATTTGGGTGTTTTATTTATGTTCAATGTAAAGCAGAGAGTGATGAGGACCCTTGAGTGTTTCAACAATTTCTTAACTGGTAGTGAAACTAACCTTAGGACAACAAGGGCCTGACATAACCATCAGCTCGGGCTGAAGTGCCTCGAAATTCTAGGGGGTTTCGACTTTGTTGACAGATAGATCATTGTAGACCAGTGTCTTGGGTAGATTAACAATGGTTGAATCAACATTGTGATTAGATGAGGAAGTCAATAGATCATGATAACCAAGATCAGAAAATTCGAGATGTGCATTGGCATACTCATGATTCGATGAATCGGGCAGAGGGGTAGATGAGAAGCAAATATGTTCACCCTCTGGGTTTTCAAGAAAGATAAATGACAGATTGAATAGATTTTTTGAGGAAGGTGTGCTATCTCTACACTGTAACGACAGATTGACATCTGAGGTATCCCATGAATGATCGGAAGTAGAAGCATCCAGAAATTAGTTTTCATAGGAGAAATCAACAGTGGTAGAATCATAAGGGATGTTAGGATGACGCAGATGAGGCATGATTGTTAGTCCCCTAAATTGTCCCCATTCTTTTCCTTTCTCCCTTGATAAACCACAACTATTTACCTATGTTTTACCCTTTTCACATACCCTCATCCTGCACTAGTCCAAGCACGATGATATATTTCACATGTACTTTATTTTTGATATTTTATTTCAGTTTAGCATTTAATTAATTATTTAATTCAGATTTCTTACTTTTAATGCACTTTTGTAACTTATCCTTATCTCCGACAAATACTTGGTAAATAAAGCCACTTAACGTGACTGCTAATTTAAGTTTAGGATTGGATCTCACGCTATTTCCAGCATAGCGAATCCGCACGACAGATCCAAACTTCCCTAACCACCACCATGTTTTGTGCATCGTTGGCCACAAAGACCAGATCAGCCAAAGACAAGATTGAAGTTGCAGATTGCCTGAACGGAGGATGAAGATTTGGCCCATGGTCAGCAAATTCAATTGTCTATATTTAAAATACGAGAGGAGAAAATCTAAATTTTGCTATGTAAACGGTTGACTGAATGGCTTGTACTATGTTTAATAGTTACGGCCTTGGGGCGATGGTCTATAAATTATAGAATGTAAATAGAATTAGGGGGATTAGCAGATATAGGAGATAACAAAGCTAAGTTCCAAGCATATTATATAATTTTTTTATCACCCAAATCTGTGCTGGACTCTGCATTCCATGATGTACTTTGTCTTTGCGAATTAATAGAAAGAAGGAGCTCCACCTCATGCTTTTCAAATCTTATCTGTTGTTTTAAGCCAATGAGTCTAATCTAAATTACTGAGTAGCATCGTTTCTTGGACAAGAAACGAGCTAGATAGCTAGGGCCTAGCCAACCCCAGCTCGTTTACCCTATTTTCGGTTTCATATTTATTTATGTGTTCTTATTGCTAAAGCGTGATTTAATTGAATTCTATTTCCATGCACATATATTCTTGCCAAAGAGTGAGTGGGTCCGTTGCGTGAATTAGTTAGATTTACTTTCCTGCAATTTCCTTTCATGCAATTTATTTCAGTTAGTTTTTCCCACCTGGTCTAAGCAGGAGAAATGAATTTGCACCAGTGCACTTTGGTGTGATTAATCCTTTCCTGCAATTTATTTTCATGCAATTCATTTTGGTTGGATTTCCTTTCTTGGTCCAAGTAGGAGAAATGAACTCGCACCAGTGCACGTTGGTGTGATTAATCCTTTCCTGCAATTTATTTTCATGCAATTCCTTTTGGTTGGATTTCCTTGCCTGGTCCAAGCAAGAGAAATGAACCTGCACTAGTGCACGTTGGTGTGTTGCAGCAAGTATTTCTAGTCTCTTTCTTGCATTGTTTCTTTTTCATTCTTCTAAGTAATATATATGCAGATGGCAGGTTGATTCTTTAGTGGTTGTTTCCAATTATGGTTATTTACTTTCATTTAACATACAAGTATGATTGGAAACATCTACATGTGCTAGTTATTTCTGCAATTAAGTTTCATTTGCAATAGTTAACGCTTATTTTTAGAGCTGATAACAAAGTGCAAGGAACTCTGCTCAGGTGCAAGAACTGGTTTCTTGTCACAGGATCCAAGTGCTCAGAACCCTTGAGGTTCAAGACCTTGCATGAAGTCAAGAAAATTTGGTAAGAAACAACTTATACCTCTCGCATAAATCTTTGCACTTGCACTAATGCAAGTAGATTGCGATAAGTGCAAGATTGACTAGTGCAAGAAGGAAATCCTTAAGAAAGCAGGTTTAAGGGCCCACTTTAGAAGACTGCTAAAGTGTTTCTACTAAAGAGAAATATAAGCATATACTTACTGATTAAACATTGATCAGTTGGAGTGATTTTCTTTTTACTTTAATTCCTTTGCAAATGCATTCTTTCTTGTTCTAGCAATAGATTACTTTGATGATCCAGTTGTCTTTTACTCTTTCCAATTCAATCTTGCAAGTTCTCATTTTAGAAGGTAGGAATTTACATCAGAAAGGTTCATACCATCTCTGGCATTACCTGTGCTTTGTCTATAAGTTTACGGATCCTTCGAGTTGACAATTATGTGTTGAGGAGTTGCTTAAGTGCAATTCCTACACCCAACATTTTGGCGCCATTGTCGGGGAGGCAATTTGATTTGGTAATAATTTTCTGTTTGATGCAATAGGGGTGAGTTTGCTTTTATCTTTTTCTGCAATGTGATTCTATTGTTTGGGAAAGTTTTATTGAAAGAATTTTATTGGTGTTGAGTATTCTTTGCAGCATTTTATTAGAAGTTACTTTATTATTTTTCTTTTGAGATGAATGCCCAAAAGAGATAAAGGTCTGCAGCCCACTAAGGGCCAAGGAAATACCGATAAATTTGAATTCATATTGGGTCTTCTCCTGTAGGAAGGAGGTCCAAAATTTAAATCCATCATGCAGGAACAATCCATGTGTACTCTGGTGACAGTAGCTCAGGTGTGGTTCAACCCAAAGAGGGGAAGGAGGAGACTACTAGTAATCAATATTCTCAGCCTATTGAGAGTGGCTCTCATGAAGAGGAAACAATGGTAGATCGTGATGATCATGCAGAAGGAACTATTGAAAACTGGGTAAATGAGGAACAATCCACTTTTGAGTTTCCAATTATGGATCCCGGTACTATTTCACAGATGAAGAATATTCCACCATCGGCTCTTCCTTGTTTCCATGGTAAAGTTCATGAAGATTCTGACTCATTTTTATTTGAGTTTGATATTTTGTGTAGAAGTTATGACTATTCAACTGAAGCTCAAAAGTTGAGATTGTTTCCTACTACTCCCAAAGACTCAGCTTTGCGATGGTTTATGGGGCTAGGAGGGAACACCATAACTTGTTGGAATCATATGAAGAGAGTGTTTTTGTCAAAATGTCAAGAATATTGCAAAACTCGGGACATGCAAGATGAAATATTTACAATTGTGCAGAATGATGATGAAACTCTTGAGGATTACTTAGAAATATTTCTGTATATTTTACAAAGGTTGAAGCTTAAGTTTGATTTTGGTACTATTAGAACTTTGTTCTTGCATGGACTTACTGATGATGCTAGAAATAATTTGAACCTGATAGGACAAGATGATATTTCTCAGAAAACTTTTGATCAAATCTGTGATTTGTGTAGGAAATTTTCAAGGAATCAATATAGATCCTGTAGAAGAATTCGGAGTAGAAACAGAAAAATCGAATCTACTGATAGTATGATTATTGGACTAGAAAATAAAATGGAAAATATGAAGATTGAAATAATGAATATTGTTAGCAAACAATTAGACTCTTTGAAATTTCATCAAAAACCTATAAAAGAACAAGAGTCATTATTTATTTTCTATCCTAAATGTACAGATAAGCATCCTCCTAAAGAGTGTCCTCTTAATTTGAAGGAAACTAATAAGTGTGTTATTTGTGCAGAAGACCATACCACAGAAAAGTGCCCCTCTATACCAAGACTTATAGCTGTAATCAAAGGGGGACAACCTAAAGCTGAATACTTATATGCCATGGGAGCAAGGAGAAATTAGCCTTAGGTAAGTTCGGGTATGGCTCGTGAATTCTCTCCACACTATTTTGGTTATAATGCACATGCATATTCTTATCCTAACACTAATCATTCTCAGCAGTGGTAGTATGGGAATCAATATCAGCATGGCCACCCTTCTCCACCATGGCAACAACGTTGGAGAGGGCCAAATCATCCTCAGTATTCCTACTAGCCACCTATGTAGTCATATCCACTTACATATGCACCTTATCCAATGCCTCAACCATCTTTACCTCAGAGTCAGTATACTCCACCTTTGCCTTTACTCCTACCATTTCAACCTCCTCAGTTGCCTTCTCAACATGTACCCAATCTTAATAATAATAAAGTGGTGAAAATGATCCATGTAGCGAACCCGCCTTTACCCTTCGGGTACCAGTCTATTCCAGTTGGGGTTCATGATATCCAATTGAGATCGGGGAGGACTGTAACTTCGGAAAACTGAAAGCACCCTATGGTGATTATTGAAGAGAAATTAGAGGAGGAGACTCCTAACGATTCTACGGAAGTTGTCACCAAGCAGCCCATCCCCTTACCTTTTGAATCCTTACCATCCTCTTCCAACTAGCCTCCCTTTCCAGAAAGGCTAGTTGTGGATAGAAGTAAGCCTATTACTGAGACTAGCTTGGTTTCTGAACTTAGGAACCTTTTTATTAAGGTACCTTTGCTTTAGGCCATTAAAGAGATCCCCATTTGTACTAAGATCATTAAGGAACTCTGTCTCAAGAAACCAGGGAGGAAGAGATTAGAACCCCAAACCATTCAATTCATTGGTAGGGCACCAGAGTTGATCATGGGATGTGTTTCTATGGAGAAATATACTAATCCTAGAAACCATATTATCTCAGTTTAGATTGGTGATGTCCTAGTCTCTAACGTTCTTATAGACCTGGGGGTAGCCATTAATTTCATGACTAAACAAACCATGGATCAACTTTGGTTATCTCATCTTCGTCCTACTCCCATTGTGCTTGAATTGGCAGATAGATCTAAAATCAAGCCAGAAGGAGTATTGAATGATGTGATCATTTCATTAGATTCTTGGGAATATCCTGCTGATTTCATTGCGCTTCAGCAAAAGAACCCAGTAGGAGGAAATCCCTTGATCTTGGGTCGACCATGGCTTGCTACAACTGATGTATATATTGGATGTCGTTCCGGTGACATGTATATTTCTCATGGAGATTCTAGGAAGAAAGTTACCTCTGATCCTCCTGCCAGATCCATTCAGGACCTCCAAGATACGTTATGGTTGGATCAAAGTAGTGATGAGGAGACTCAATCCATTTCTCTTATACAACATTATACTGGGTCTTCACAAGAATATGAGATTCAATATTTCCTAAATACTCTAGACACTATACCTAATTTTGAGCCATTGAGCCAGATTTTCAGCCTCAATTTTTAAGAGAATCATGATTCTCATTCTTCTATACCATTGCCTTTGACCACCCCCTTGATTGTTCTTGAGCCTGATACTTGAGATTTTCCCTAGTAAACCCTTGCATATTAGTTCAAATCTAGACTCATCTCAACAAGAGCAGCCTGTAAACTTGTTATAGAACCATCTTGGTGCCTTTGCATGGGGTTATGAGGATATGAAAGGCATTCCTCCTGAAACCTATACACATCATATTTACATTCAGGAAGGAGCTCAACTTGTCTGATAGTCCTAGAGGCGTATGAATCTAGCTTTAAAAGATGTTGTGAAGGAAGAATTACAAAAAATTTTAGATGCCGGTTTCATCTATCCTATTTCTGACAATGAGTGGGTCTCTCCATTAGTGTTGGTTCCTATGAAAGACGGGAGATGACATATTCATATTGAATATCGAGAATTAAACAAAGCCACTCTCAAAGATTACTTCCCTCTTCCTTTAACTAAGCAAGTGCTTGATACCCTTGCAGGAAAGAAATACTTTTCCTTTTTGGATGACTTCAGTGGTTACAACCAGATACAGATTGCACCCAAAGATTAGGACAAAACTACTTTTACATGTCCTTGGGGAACATTTTCTTATAGAGTGCTCCCCTTTGGTTTATGTAATGCCCCGGATACCTTTCAAAGGGCAGTATTGGCTATTTTTCTGATCTAGAATGTGTAGAAATTTATATGGATGCCATTTCTGTGTTTGGTGACTCTTTTCAGGAGGCTCTCGAAAATATGGAAAAAGTACTTCTTCACTGCGAAGAATCCCAACTTGCCTTGAGTGAGAAGAAATGCAGGTTAATGTGCAAGGCAGGAGTGGTGCTTGGCCATCTTATTTCTGATAAAGGTATCCAGGTTGACCCAGCTAAGATTGAGATCATTCTGCATCTTCTTGCACCCAAGACTCAAAGGGAAGTAAGAGGTTTTGTAGGACATGTTGGTTACTATAGGAGATTCATTGAAATTTTTTCTAGGATAGCTACCCTTCTTTTTTGGCTTCTAGCTAAGGATAGTGAGTTTTCTTTGTCCACAGCTTTCCAATAGTCCTTTGAAACATTGAAGGAAAAGTTAGTATAGGCACCAGTTTTGAGAGGTCCAAACTGGTTCCTACCTTTTCACGTTTCCTCTGATGCTTCAGATTTGGCTATTGGCGCAGCTTTAGGAGAGGAGGAAAACAAGAAATCATGTGCCATCTATTTTATTAGTAAGAATTTGTCTCCCACTGAATTAAATTATACAGTTACAAAGAAAGAGTTTTTAGCTGTGATTTTTGCAATTAACAAGTTCAGCCACTATATTAGAGGGTATGACGTCTTTGTACATACTAACCATTCCACAATTAAATATTTGATGAATAAACCATTGACTAGCAGTAGAGTGACTAGGTGGTTGTTATTGTTGCAGGAATTTAATATTACTTTTGTTGATAGACCATGAAAATCTAATGTGGTAGTAGATTTTCTTTCAAGATTGAATAATCTTGGTGAAGTAACTCCTATTAATGATGATTTTCCTGACGAACATCTTTTTGCTATGTCAATAGACTCCGCATGGTTTGCTGACATTGCTAACTATTTAGTCACTGGAAAGACACCACCCCACTTGTCCGCTCGTGAAAAGCAGAATATTATTTAGAAAAGTGTTGCATACTCCTGGATTCGAGGAGATCTCTTTTACACTAGTCTAGATTTGATTATCCATAGATGTGTAAGAGAGGAAGAAGTGTTTGAAATTTTAAAATCTACCCATGATGAACCTTGTGGAGGCCACTTTGCTGATAAGCAGACTGCATACAAGCTATTGCGTGTTGGCTACTTTTGGCCTTCCTTGTTTAAGGATGCCAAACAGTATGTCAGACGGCGTGATAGTTGCCAGTGAATGGGCCAGCCTAATCAAACCAATGAGATGCCTTTATGCCCCCAAGTTATGATTGAGCCTTTTGAAAAATGGGCTATTGATATTATAGGGCCAATAAAACCAACTTCATTAAGTAAAAAGCATATTTTGGTTTGTACAGATTTTGTTACAAAATGTGTAGAAGCTAAAGTTGTTTCCTTTGCTATAGAAAGGGTTGTTGTTGATTTCCTTTTTACTGAAATTTTTACTAGATTTGGTGTGCCTAGAGAGATTGTTTCTGACAATGGTCCACAGTTTATTTCTAATTTGGTGCAGGGTGTGATGGAGCAATATAAGATCTGGCATAGGAAATCTACACCATATCACCCACAAGCAAATGGATAGGTGGAATCCATGAACAAAGTCATTGAGTCCATCCTCACAAAAATAGTAAATATGCATTGGAAGGATTGGGTTGAAAGATTACCAGAAGATTTGTGGGCATACTGAACCACTTAGAGAAATATCATGGGACATACACCATATGAGCTGGTATATGGCAAACAAGTCTTGTTACTAATCGAATTCCAGATCAAAACCTTCAGAACTGCAGTTCAGTTGGGACTAGATCTCTCTGAAGCGCAACAACAACGCCCCCTTCAATTGAGTGAGCTGAATGAATTTCAAAGGGATGTTGTTAAGCAAAACATATTGATTCAACAACAATGGAGAAGGTGTCATGACAAGTCTGTTCAAAAAAAGCAGTTTCACCCAGGTGATTGGGTACTCCTTTATGATTCTAGATTTAAATATTTCAAAGGAAAATTCCATACAAGCTGGATGGGACCTTATCAAGTGGTCCGATTATTTGAGAATGGAGTGATAGAGATTAAAACTATTGATGGACAGAGATTAGTGTTTTTGGTGAATGGACATAGATTAAAGAAATATTTTCAGCCACTTTCCAAGAAGGATTTTACACAGCAAGTCCAACAACAATTTGGGATGGTAGTGATGGATGGTAATACCAACCTGTTGAAAACATGAACTCTTCTTCTTCTAAAAAGAAAAAAAATGTGAAAAAGGAATATATATATATATATATATATAATAGTCAAGAAAAAAAATATTTTCCTGTAATTATGAAAATCAGTTCGCTGACATGATTGCAGAAGGATCAACCTAAAAACCAGCTTGCTGGCGGGAAGATCAAAAATTTCTAATAAAAGGAGAATGTTGCTTGATCTTTAGATGTGCTAGCTACCACCAAGAAGAAGAAAGTTCAACAGAACCAACCCTTACACAAGTTTGGGGTAAATAGCATGGATATTTTCATTCAAGTAACATTTAATTCTCGTTGCAGTATTTTTTTCTTGCACCAGTGCAGGCAAACTTTCCAGAAAATTTTATGCCTTTCTTCATATCCCATTTTTGTAATCCCCAATTAGTTTTCTTCTTCACTCCTAGTATGATTACCTTCCCATATTCTTCCAAATTCACCCTATCCGTTTTGTAAATCCCACTTTTATCCCTTGAATTTTTTCCCTATCCCACTTCTGTTTATGCCCTCTTAATGGTACTGTTCCTGGAATCCCTATTATAAACTTCCTTCCCATTCTGAATTTTTTTCCCCTTTCCCACTTCTTTGTTCCCCATGAGCTTATTGTAGAATCTAGTGTAGAAAGAGAAAAAGGGCGTGCTCAAAAACATCAAAGAAATGGTGAAGAAAACCTTCCATATGATTGGGAAAGTCATGTTAAAGTCCAGCCTATGATCTACCAAAATTTCTTGTTTTCTTCAGTAGATTTTCTGCTTGCACCAGTGCAAGCACATTACAATATACAATAGTGCAAGCAGATCAGTGCAAGCACTCACCCTGTTAGAGATATAATGCATTTTGTTCTTTCCATGCAATATAGCATGCATCATAAAGAAGTGGTTATTATGAAAATTTAAAAGATGTTTTTTCATTCAATCGTTAAGTACTTTATGTTATCATGTACTAATTAGGGAGAAAATTATTTAAGTACAAAGTGTTTATGGTTAGAAATCGTGATCATTTTAATGAATGCTAAATTTATTTTTAATGAATTATGAATATGATGTGGATTATGTAACCATTAATTGGCTATGATTACACCCATTGCGAAATGATCCTTTATTTCCTCCATTTGAAATCATTACCTTACCCAGCCATTTAATCACCACCGCAAAGTACCCCTAATAAGTTCGGCACACCTTTCAAAAGATGCTACGCGTCCATGGTGATTTAAGGGATGTATTAAGTGATAAGTTAAATGATTGGATGGTGAGTTGGAAAAGGGCGGTGGATGGTTGGGCCCCTATCCATAAGAATCTGTCCTCCTCGTTTGTTTCATGTAGAAGAGAGTTGGACTATTCATATCTGTTAAGAAACGATGCTGGCCATTAGAAGTGAGCTATCGTCCCTCAGGAAAGTAGAGAAAACTGCCGAATACCGCAATAGTCTTGCACTATTGTAGGAATCTGGGTTTCTTCAGTTTTTATAGAGGTTTGATGGGCACAATAGGGAGGCGACCCTACAATTTGCCAAGAGTTTTAAGGACAACCGAGTAAAAATTGGCCCCTTAAGGTTCAAGGTCATAGAAGTATTCATCGCAGAGGTCACAAGGTTAGAGAACATTGGCGAGCAATGGTTCAAGAATCAAAAGTTTGAGAATAAGTCGTGGCGCAGAATTGTCATTGACAAGGAAATGCAGGTGAATTGGAAGAATGACACCCCCCGCAGTGCCTTGTTGAGTCAATGGCGAGATCTCCTTTATATTTTGTAGAATTTTTTGACCTACGAGGGACGCTATTCCTTCACATTTTTCTACCATTTCAGAATATTGCTACATTTTGAAGCGGGCCAACACCTCTAGTGGAAAATCAATTTCCCCCCACTTCTTGCTCAGGAGTTTAAAGAGGATGGCCAAGGGCGTGAAAAGTGAACGAGAAGACCAGGCCAACCGAAAATTATACCATCACGGGTTAATCAAGATCTTGGTCAAGAAGGATTTGGAAGCCAAAGACATGACCTAGGCAGTGTTATTAGAGTAGTTACACAAAGGGACAGCCGCCGAGAAAAGGATAAAGGACCCTGCTAGACCAAGTACAAGCAGGGGTCCGTTTAAAAACAACGTGGGAGGTTCTTTTTCACTGGTACAAAAAGAAAGAGACCTATAGAGACAGCGGAAGAGGAAGCCACATCTTCGATGGAGAAGGTGACCAACGCCTCCGTTGAGAAGAACCCCTCATCTCAGACTACTTCTCCAGTGCATATAAGTGCCTATGAAGGGCATAATTTGTCAGTCCTTGCAGACGCAGCAATCCAGTCCAAAGAAATAAAATTTGAAGAAATTGAAGATGATGCCTTGCTGGCTAATTTTATACGGAAACCATGGAAGAAGAAAGAATAATCGAGTGCAAGAAAGGATTTGGTTGAAGGGTCAGATGTTGACATGGCGCAGTCCCCATTTTGATAGGGTACTGAAATGCATCCACCCGACGAGTCGGAGACACAAGTCTCTCATCTTAGTAGTCGTATAGCTGAGATGGAACACCATTTTTGGGATTTAGAAGAGCTTATGGTTAAAGAGTAGGATGATAAGCATCATACTAAGGAAGAATTAACCGTGGAGGTCAAGAGGCAGAAAAGAGAAGTTAGGGTGTGGAAGTATCGAGCTTCACAGTGTTTTAAGCATCTTAAGAAGGCGACAAAGAAGTTGAAGATCAAAGAGAAGAAGTCCAAGACAGTGTAGGCTGACATCAATATTACAGTACAGGATTGAAGTGAAGCACCCAAATTTTTGAGGTTTTTTTGAAGCAGGTAACAACAACTTAGGGATGGTATGAATTACACTTAAGCAACTCCCCAACACTTAATTGTCAACCTAGGGGATCTGTAAACTTAGAGATGAAGCACATGAAATGCTAGAGATGGTATGAACCTTTTTGATGTAAATTCCTACCTTCTTAAATGAGAACTTGTAGAATTGAATTGGAAAGAGTAAAAGACAACTAGATCATCAAAGTAATCTAGTTTTGGAACAAGAAAGAATGCATTTGCAAAGGAATCAAAATAAAAAGACAATCACTCCAACTAATCAATGTTTAATCACCAAGTATATGCTTATATTTCTCTTTAGTAGAAAGACTTTAGCACTCTCGTAAATTGTGCCCTTAAACCTGCTTTCTTAAGGATTTCCTTCTTGCACTAGTCAGTCCTGCACTTATTGCAATCTGCTTGCACTAGTGCATGCACAAAGGTTTATGTGAGAGGTATCAGTTGTGTCTTACTAAAGATTCTTGACTTCATGCAAGGGCTCAAACCTCAAGGGTTCTAAGCACTCGGATCCTATCACAAGAAACCAGTCCTGCACCTTAGCAGAGTTCCTTGCACTTTGTTATTAGTTCTAAAAATAACCGTTAAGTATTGCAAATGAAATTTAATTGCAAAAATAATTTTCACATGTAGATGTTTCCAGTCTTAATTGTATGTAAAATGAAAGTAAATAACCATAACTAGAAACAACCACTAAAGAATCAACCTGCCATCTACATATATATTACTTAGAAGAACGGAAAAGAAACAATGCATGAAAGGGACTAGAAATACTTGCTACAAGACACCAACATGCACTGGTGCAGGTTCATTTCTCCTGCTTGAACCAGGAAAGGAAATCCAACCAAAAGGAATTGCATGAAAATAAATGGTAGGAAAGGATTAATCACACCAATGTGCACTAGTGCAAGTTCATTTCTCTTGCTTGGACCAGGTGGGGAAAACCAACTGAAATAAATTGCATGAAAGGAAATTGCAGGAAAGTAAACATAACTAATTCACACAACGGATTTGCTCACACTTTGGCATGAATATATGTGCATGGAAATAGAATTCAACTAAATCATACTTTAACAATAAGAACACATAAATAAATATGAAACCAAAAATAGGATAAACGAGCTAGGTTGCCTGGGCCCTAGCCAACTAGCTCAGTTCCCGTCTAAGAAACGATGTTACTCAGTAATTCATATCAGACTCATTGGCTTAAAAGAACAGATAAGATTTGAAAAGCATGAGGCAAAGATCCTTCTTTCTATTAATTCACAAAGGAAAGATACATCGTGGAATGCAGAGTCTAGCCCAGATTTGGGCGATAACAAAAATATACAATACGCTTGGAACACAGTGTTCTTATCTCCTCTATCTACTAATCCCCCTAATTCTATTTACATTCTGTGACTTATAGACCATTGGCCCAAGGCCATAACTACTGAACTTAGTACATGCCATTTGGTCAACCGCTTACATAACAAAATGTATATTTTAGCCTCTCAGCTTTTAAATATAGACAATTGAATTTGTTGGTCGTTAGCCAAATCTTCAGCATCTGTTCAAGCAATCTACAACTTTGGTCTTGTCTTTGGCTGCCTTTTGCTGATCTGGTCTTCATGGCTAATGATGCACAAAACATGGTAGTGGTTAGGGAAGTCCAGATCTGTCGTGCAGATTCGTTGTGCTGGCAATAGTGTGAGATCCAATCCTGCACTTAAATTAGCAATCACGTTAGGTAGCTTTATTTACCAAGTATTTATCAGAGATAAGGATAAGTTACAAAAGTGCATTAAAAGTAAGAAATCTGGATTAAATAATTAATTAAATGCTAAATTCAAATAAAATATGAAAAATAAATTACATGTGAAATATATCACCATGCTTGGACTAGTGCAGGATGAGGGTATGTGAAAAGGGTAAAACATAGGTAAATAGTTGTGGTTTATAAACAGAAAAAGGACAAGAATGGGGACAATTTAGGGGATGAACATCCACTGGAAGGGAGTCAACCTTCACCGCGGGCTCTCTTTTAGATTCTCACACACACTCATCATGAATGATGGCGTAGGTTGGCTACATAACACCAACTTCGTCAATATCTTGATCCTTGTTCACAACTGGTGAGGACTCTGGAGTGGAGGAACACAAGACAGTACAATCTAGAGGATCAACAAAACGTGAGGATGGAGGTCGTGGGAAAGATTCCACATGAGAAACAACAGGTTTGCAAGCCAAATCTGCACAAATCTCAAGAGCAGGTGGTGTGGGAGGATGTGACAGTTCAACCAAGGTGTGTGCATGATATCCCACATCACTCTGTGGTGGTGGAGATGTTTGATGAGGTGAAGGCGAACAATCATTTGTGACAACAATTGTGCCTGCCTATGATTGCGCAACTGCATCACTGAATTGTGCTGAGCAGGGTTCGGATATGTGAAAAAGATACTCAAATCTTCCATCAAGAAATTCCCAATCAATATCATCTTCCAGGAATTGTTATGCAAGATTACAAAAGCATGTGTTAAATTGTTCAATGGATTCATTGGGTGCTTTTCATAATTTCACATTTTCTTTGTTGAGTGCTTTACGGTCATAGTAATTGAAAGCACGGTCTATCTTTGTGACCAAATGAGCAAGAGAATGAACATATTTTTTGGGCAGTGTGGCACACCAGTGCATTGGGTGTCCTCGAAGCATGTAGATGAATAGCGCACAACTCATGTATTCTTTAAAGAATCCATGTCTTTCACATGAGCCTACAATGCCGATCATCTACCTTACAAAGGCTACATAGCCTCCACCATCAAATTTTTTGTGAGACAAGTTATCCGAAAGCCCTTTTTGAATGATGAAATTGTTTCCATAAGACATGCATTCCAGAAGAGAAACTTGATAGTTAGTCACGATGGACGTGAAGTGAATAAAAAAATATGTGAGGACTTAGCTTGTCATTTGGCCCTCCTTCTAGAGCCAAAATGTTGATGGTGTTGGACCCACCAACATGTAAGGGGATCTCCCCAGTAAGAAGTCCCAATTAGACCTTAGGCCATTTGGTGTAGGAGTCCCAGCAATGGGTTGTAAAGCAATGCCTTTACTGTGATGTTGCATAGAGGCAAGTAAGATAACTCTATCAGTAGCAAGGGTGTGACCGCTGCAGCGAGTCAAGGAAGGTGTATGAGAGGTTCTAGCACAAGTGGGTTGAGATGAGGGTGAAGATGAGTTCCAAGTTGAAAGGGATCCGTCCCAACTTAGCTAGGAACACACAACACATAGGACATACACAACTTCTGGTGGAGCAACCCACTTGGATGCGGTAGTCACAACATTCAAGGTAAGATAACACATACAACACGCATGGATTAGTCTGAACTAGTGAAACAATTGTTACAGCAAGGTTAATGTGAAAGCCCTGTCTAACATCCAATAGAGCAGTGGACATGGACGAGACAATATTAACAACATATACAACACATTTCCATTAAGATATTATTCATTACAACAAATGAATCAATTTAAATGTAGAACACCGGTTAAAGAAACATGCATTACAAGTGTTAAAGATCAATCTTACAACAGATACAATACATGTGTGAAAACATGTTGGCTCTTATTATATAAATAAGTGTAAGTTCCAATCATATAGTACATCCATGTAAACCTGCTTGCCCCAACAGTGGAACGTTATAGCCACATATGCCTGCTCCTCCAAAGAGATGAACTAGCTCTGTGAAGTGGAGAAGCCAAGGCAC
The DNA here is from genome assembly GCA_000404065.3 of Pinus taeda. Taxonomy (NCBI): domain Eukaryota; kingdom Viridiplantae; phylum Streptophyta; class Pinopsida; order Pinales; family Pinaceae; genus Pinus; species Pinus taeda. The sequence continues at coordinate 92,479 of APFE030340217.1, forward strand.
GTTACAATACTATCCAAGTTCTTTCCAAGGTAGTCTTATCAGAAGCTTGGCTAACCAAAAGCCTATGCAATATGTTATGAGAAACTATTTATAGCAAAGGGTGTGGTGACCCTTGAAATTCCCCTTTGTGAGTGTTCAACTACCCTCATCACTCTTCACCTACTCTATGACTATTACATCCAACTATTGACACTTGAATTACACTTGACACGACTCAACATTACAATGCACATGTACTCATGTGAGACAACATGACTTGAGCAATCCTTACAAGACATCACTAACACTCGGTCCACTGTGATGAGACCAACTCTTTGACATGCTTGTGATGGTGAAGATGGTGAGCTGATGCTAAGCTTGGTCATCCTTGATGGTGTACATGCACCTCATGGTGACACATTGTTGAAGTAAACTCTTGCGTCAATTGCAACCGGTGCACTGGTTCAGCTCCTTCATCCAACTTGTCTGTTAACATGCGCATGATATTCTTGGGTGCGGGTGAACCAGAAACAAACTAATTTATAGTGTTCGTACTAATCTTCAAGTGTGTTCTGGTGGTCATGCGCATCAACTTGTCGAAGTACATGTTCAGCTCCAGTTGGACTTGCTTGTTGTCTTCACCTTGGTGAGTGTGTTGAATGGGCTAGATTGAATGCATGCGCACAATGACATGCATGCTACTGAATCCCTTGCGTGCAATCAACAACATTGATCACCATGTCTACTCCATGTCAGCTAATGGGATGGATATCTAACTTGTATGGGTGTAATTTCATTCGTAAGTGCACGTTGTGCCCACTGTTGTTCCTGTTCCTGATGCAACTCATTCATTTGCTTGTGTAGCTTCATGTTCTTCCTGAGTTGCTACTTCAGCACATGCAAATCCTTCTTTGTTCCATTCTCTGTCTTTGCGAGATATTCATGTTACGCCATCACCTCATAGCTCGAGTCTCCATATTTTCTTTCATTATCAGTGGATCTACTTGATCTTGCAACTTTGTTCTACCTTTGTGTTGTCAACAACCTTTCTCTCGCATTCATTGCATCCATTGTGTTCGCTATATTTGCGGTATTAGCTACATTCGGTATGCTTCCTTCAGCTACTATTCATGATGTTGCTTGCTATGATATCTTGATGTTCTTGTCTACAAACAACTTGATATCTTCATGAGTAGGCATGCTCATAGACATTTGATCGACTGCATCTCCAGGGGTACTCTGAACGGTGTCTTCAACTCTCCTTTCTTGGAAACCATTGTACCTACATTGTTGATACGTAGATGAATGCTTGCAATACCCGGAGACATGGCAACACTCATGGAAAGCACTCTATCAGTCGAAAACCAAAATGAACTTGAGAACTGACTTGCAAAATACCTGTGTGACTGATCATGAAGGTTGCGCAATTTAGTATGGGAGGTTGCGAGACCGACTGCCAAGACTACACAAAGCATAGTCTGGGCTACTGGGAGATTGACTGACTCCTGGAACTGTGCAATGCATAGTCGAATCTAGCTTCTGACTGCTGGGATTACGCAATCTGCAATCTCAGTTGGCAATGGTTGCAAGCTCAGTGATTGCATTGTGCAATTTTCTTGGCCAGCAGTCATTGTCCCTTAGGATTGTGCAAAGTAGGATTGAGGAATAGCTTCTAGGTAGAAATGTGCATTTCTGGAGAAGAAGGCAGAGACTTCCCTCTCATGATTGCACAATGTTGTCTTCGTGAGGTAGAGTCTGGGCTGAGGTTGGCCAAACTCATTGACGGGCAACTAAAAGTGACTATGAGTGCAAATACATGTTGATATTGAGTGTAAGCATAAGTGAATGATCATGCATGCAAATGGTGAATGACAAATTCAAAAAATGAAACAACATGCATGTGGGTGAGGCGAGTCGCTGAATCGGTGACCGTTCATGAAAATAGTTTCATGCATTCGATAACAGTGAGATGTTGACGAAAACTGAAACAGTGCTAGGATAAGCTAATATACATGTAAATGATAGCAAACGTTCAAATAAAACAAGAAAATAGTACTCATACAAGAAAAACACAAAAAGCGACAAAAATGCAACACAAGGCATGGGAAGCGGGCTTACCCCAAAACAACTGAGCTGATTGTGCCGAATGCCCCTAGATGTGATGTGGGATATAAGAGCTACAAGGTTGATGTGAGGAATGAGCTCTGCAGTGTCTAGTTGATGAGTTTTGATAACATCGAGGTTGTGACACGCATGCCACAAATCTAGGGAAAGTGACACTTAGTGGGAGGTTTTTGAACTGATCCTTGCATGTAACATCTAACTGCTAAAAATAGATCCCTGAAACAAGGGATGCCTTTGCATATTGCCTTGGGAGAAGTAGCCCATGCATGCAAGTCAGTTTTTCTTGGTCCTAGAGGGAATCGGTCAACTCAGCTGCACATGCAAGAGACTGCTTGACTGATGGAAGGAAATGCACGTTTCTGGCTAGGAGTTGGGCTGGCTACCCAGGAGGTTTGTGCAACTTCTAGACAAAGTAGCTGACTACTTCCTAGATTTGTATAAATTATGGGCTAAGCAGCCCTGTTGGGGAAAATTGCACAATTCCTGCTAGGAGTGTTGATTCGTAGGATTGCGCAATATTGGAGCCTAGCAGGCTACCAAACAAGATTACACAATTTTGCAGGGAAGGTTGGTTGCCCTCCCGAAATGTGCAATTTTCTTGGGGAAGATGCTCAACCTGTAGTTGGACCAAGTTGGGTGAACAACCTATGAGGGGAATGCATCAAGCTGTGATCGATAGGCTGCCTTTGTGCCAACAAAACACTAAGGCTTGTGAACTTGATGAAGCAAGGAAAACTACTAAGAAAATTGGAAGGGAGGCTCCAAAATGAAGATAAGGTAAAATTTTGGAGGGTGGTTGTAGCCGCTACAATAGATAGGTTGGACATGATGACACCTCCCTGATCATAATGACTTGCAGTGGGTTGCAACCAAAAGGATTTATTGACACAACTGATGACACAAAAGCTAGGCTCTGAGGAAAATAGATGCAAATGTCCTAATGTAAAAACCTAACTGATACTCTGTTTTCATAGAGCATTCCAAAAGGTTAGTTTATGAGCCAAAGTAGAGCTTTAATTGTGTGCCATTTACCCAACTAGGCAAAAGAATACCATCCAACTGAGCAAGCTTGACAACTCTTGAATCTTTGATCTCTGAAACATAAAATGGTCTGAGCCAATGCATTTGCAATTTACCTAGATGCTTCAGGCATTTATTGTCTTAAAGAAATACTCAATCTCCAATTGAAAATGACTTCTTCTTTATGTTCCTATCATGCCATTCCTTTTGTCTTTATTTTTCAACAATATGATGGAAATATGCAAGGAACCATTGTTCATCTAGTTCCCATAACTCTTGTAATCACTTTACGATGGGTTCATCATCAGACATCTTGGTAGCCTAAGAAATGAAGAGATTAGGAACTACAAATTATACTGGAACCACTTCTTCTCTACCATAAACCAATTGGAATGGCATATACTTATGAAACCTCTTAACTATAATGTGATAAGCCCACAAATTTGTTGGAACCCTCTCGTCCTAGTCAACCCTATTCACAATTCTTTTTGGTAAGACCTTTCTCCAGGATTTTATTAAAGGCTTTAATTGTTTCATTCATTTTCAAATGATAAGGACTACTTTTATGATGCTAGATGATAAAATTTTGTGGCAATAGATTAACTGTCTCATTGATGAAATGAGAACCTTAGTCACTAGTGAGGATTTTGGGACAACCAAACCTAGTGATGATATTCTCAAAAATAAGTATTGCATCTGTATCAACGATGCAATCTTTAATAAGATCACCTTCTGCCCAACGTATCAAATAATCTATTGTGGTAATGATATACCTAGCATGTGAGTGGTGAGCAGGTGGATTGATTGGTCTGACAAAATCAACTTCCCATTTTTTTAAATATTCAAGTGCCCTAACTAGATTTAGAGGAAGTTCATCCCTTTGAGATAGTCAACCAACTCGTTGGAAAATATCAAACTACTTTGCATATTCCTTCACATCCTTAAATAAATTTTTCCACTAGAGGCCAGCTTGTAAGACTTTCCAAGCAGTGCTGTTTCCTCCAACATGACCTCTTGCAACTCCTACATGGAATTCCCACAAAATATCATCCCTTTCATGGTGCAAACACATCTTTTCAAAATGTGATCGAGCCACATTTTACATAATATTCATGCAATTGATTGATAATCAACATCATAATCAAGCATATGCTGCTTTGGAGTGGGTGTATAATCATCGGGGTATTTACTTGTTGCTAGAAAAAATGCAATATCCTTCAAATAATCCAGCATGGATTCAACTCTAAGTATATGTGCATAAGGAAATTGATCATCAATTGAACCTTTAGATTCTCCTTTTTCAGATCAAGATAAGTGATCTGGACCCACATTCGAAAGACCTGGCTTGACAATGACTTCAAATGTAAATTCTTGAAATAGAAAAATCTATCCACATATTCTCCCTTCTAATACATGTTTATTAACTAAGTAATTTAGAGTCGAATGATCAGTAACTTAAATGAATCTCCCAATTGATAGTGTCTGAACTTATGTAATGAATACACCATTGTAAGAGATTCTCTTTCTGTAACGGTGTAATTTTTCTCCACAGTATAAAGTTTTCTACTGGTGAAATAAATGGGATGATCCAAGTTACCTTCTCCAGGTTGCGTCAAAAAACTCATAAAGTAATCCCTTATGCATCTATGTGGACATTGAATTCCTTATCCCAATCTAGATAAACCAAAATTGGCGCACTCGTAAGTTTCTCCTTCAAGGTATCAAAGGAAACAACACATTCTACAGTCCAAGTAAAACATTATGCTTTCTTCAACAATTTTTCCAATGGAGTAGTGATTAGAGCATAATTTTGGATGAACCTTTCATAATATCTTGTATGTCCCAATGTTGACCGCAACTACTTGACACTAATTGGTGGTGGAATATTTAGTATTACCACAATCTTGGAAGGATCCATGTATACCCCTTCCTTACACACTATATGGCCCAACAATGTTCCAAAAGGGATAGTAAAAATACACCTTTTCAAACTCAGGGAAATTTGAAGCTGCCTACAACGATCAACCATCACTCTAAGTAAACTTGAATGTTTCTTAAACAAACTATATACTACCCAATATTCCATATATACTTTAAGAAACTTATTTATATATTATCGGAATGTAGCAATCACGATCCTTGAAAAGACAATGTGATCATTCTTCACACCAAAAGGCATAACGTTATAAGCATAAGAACCCCATTTGGTCATGAAGGTAGTTTTCTTCTTGTCCTCTTTTGCAATCTAGACTTGATGATAACCAAAAAATTCATTAGTGAAGGAATAATATTCAATTCCTACAACATTATCCAAGACCTAGACACTGAAAGGAGTAGGGAACGGATCATGGATGCAAGTGTTGCTAGGATTCTATAATCAACACACACTTTGATCTCCTGTGAATCCTTCTTATCTTGGATGAAAATTGAATTGATCCATTCTACCACATCAAATGGAAATAGAATCCCTGCAACCAACATCTTATCAATTTCGTTCTTCACCTTTTATTTGACTCTTGGGCTTAATATGTAAGGTCGATGTTTGATTGGATTTGTATCTGGTTTCAAAGCTATCTTCATCACGCCTAATCTCCTTTAATTCCATTCATTTTTGAGACTGAAGCAGGAAACCAATCTTCATACACCTTTAGCAAATAAAAATTTTCTTTAGTGGTATTCTCATCCCAATAGTCACCAATAGAAACAATTTTAGGCTTTTCTTTAGTCATAATGTTTAGTTTTTTCAACTATAATAGCTTCAAATTAGGTGCATCTATTATAATATACTCCTTTATCCCCCTTTCTCCTTCATATTTTTTAAAATACAAGCGCCTCAACTCCTCTAGATGATCATCTCATTCCTTATTGATTTTCCCATAGGCTACAGCCTCATGGAAGCCTAATTCATATTGATTTTCAAAATATCCATAACTGCTACATTCTTCCATATTTTTTCCAAAGGGAAAATAACACCCTCTTAATAGATTTTATAGCTTTATCTACCTCCGCATTAGTTTTAGAGAATGAGAAACAACTACAAAATTGAGTAGTCATCATATCCCAATCCACCGTTTGTCTTTTTAATTCCTCTTTGAAACACCAATCTTGTGGAATGGTAATTAATGTATGAATGAACTGATTCATCCACATCAAAACTAGTAAACCAATGCCTATCTAGACAAAACAACAATTTTTTACATGATTTTTCAAACTAGTACATTCATTATAAGTTGGAATTTTGCTGAAGGGGCTCTCTAGAGCAGAAAATACACATAACATGGTAGAATTAACAGTATCCCAATAGTGATGATGGTCATGATGGGCTCCCCACCATCTTGTTGGGGTGGCTTTCAACACAACATTTATCAAAGAAATATTTTGGCCCTCTTCTATTTTGGAATCAACTTGTTGAATAAAATTCACAATAGATTTAGTACCATTAAAAATAGGATAATCTCGTACCTCAGTACCAATCCATCGAAGGCATAAAAAAATTATGCAGTTTCAAAAGTGTACCTAATTATCTCCCTGCTACCAACCATCCATCGCAATTTTTGAACCCACCTTTGTGCTTTGAATTCTTGACCAACTAATAAATCTAGTTGTCATTGGAGTAATGTAATCCTCCCTCTTCGTATCAATGAGTTGACACAACTAGTCTAAAAAAATACGTTCTTCAACATCATCTATAGATTCAGTAAACATTGAGTCATGTAATGGATCCAACAACTGTATAAAATGAACTCCATCTAATTCGAATGTCATGGTTTCCCTCTTTAGATCAATGACTTCATAGTTTTCAAATGCCCAGTTAATTCCCAAAAATTTGGGTATAGGTCTTTTTCACCCATAATGTCTATTAATTCAAAATATGCATAGGTCTAAACACTTGCAATGTCAACCTCAACATCTTCCAATCTTCCAATAGGTAGAATGCATTATTGATTCGCCATTCGTTACTAGATTGGGGAAAAAAATAGCTTGGGTCTCCCTAGCACCTCCCAAATTTTCCTTGGTAAGATGTTCATATCTGAACCAAGATCTAACATAGAGTCCTTGATCTGATATATGATAATATACTAATCGACTCAAAATTGTTTTCCTGTTCTCTTCTTATTTCTATGGATGCTCCTAGAATTCCTTTTAGGAAGATTAACAAAAATAGTCTCTTTTAAGAATGGATCATCCTTCACAATTGTTTTTGGTTTCTTGCACAAATGACCAATTGACCAATTGATTGCTCATCATTAATAATATGAAAAATAACTTGAGCCATTCAAAAAATGTATTAGATATATCCTTTGATGGCCTGGGACTTTTTATCTACACTCGTTCTTGTTGCTCTGCATGGGGACCATGAGAAGAAACCAGTTGTCAGAATAGTTCAGCTGCATCTAGGTAGTATTATTTCTATTAATTAGGATCATAGGAAATTTTGGGTGATGTTGGCTTCATAATAGTCGATTGCACAAGAGTTCCAATATCAACCCCAAGTGTTTTCCCTCCTCTAGTCACAATGTTAATATTAGACTACACAACTGATTTTGTTTCTTGACATTTAGCATTGATCAGATTGACTCCCTTGACCCGATTGTGCTCCTCCTAGCAAGAACTAAGTTTTAGAGTATCATTTGTAGCATGTGTATTCACCCAATAGTGTGAAAACTAAGGTATTCTTGGCATTAGAAAATCCCTCATAACATGATCTTTTTGGTCACAGTTATAAAATCTAATTGGACCTCTCCCTCTTATCATTCCTTGCCCTTGAGCTCCTCCTCCTGTCCTCGAGGACTTTCGTTTACTTGGAAAGTTGTGTGATCAAGGTAATTAGAAAATGCATCTAAAGATTGACATTGGTTCATATCATGTTGTTGTAGGGGCTGCAACACCCTCCAAAACTTTGTATTGCATCCAATTTCGAAACCTTCCTTGGATTTTTCCTTGATGTATTCAAGAACTCGAGCTCATCCTATGAGCCCATGGTGAGTCTTTGCACCCTCCTCGCCTAACCATCCACTAGACATCTTTTAACATGTTGGTCACAATGTCATGCTTGCAGCCATGTTTTGACTATGCACAAGGTCCATCTTTGCATGTACAATTTGTATTCGCTATGCAAACATCTGTCGTAGTCACACATGAACTTGCATGCACTTTCACACAAATGTTGTCATGGTCATTCAATGGTCTATCACAAGTTTCACACTTGTCGCTCACACCATCAGTGAGTCACACTGAGTGTATGTTGTTTTGATGGTTCGAGGCATCTTGTCATCAAGTCATGTTGAGTGTGTGTCCGTAAGGTCATGCATGTATGAAATCACTCCTTCACACACTTAGTCATTTTTGATGAAGCCATGTCAACCAGACCAACCCCAATAGCTAGACCTCCACTAAGATGCACTGCGTAGTTTCAGCCCTCAGTGAACATGTATTGCTGCTCATAATTGCACAGATATTGAGGCTACCTCCCAAGCAGTCTGTGTTGGGCAATCCTAGAATCAACTTGACCGATTGTCACCCAGAACAATGTAGAAGTTTCCTTGCAAACCATCTCAATTTGCGCTGCCCACAAGCACATCAACCAAGCCTCCAGCTGGTCAACCGGAGAGTTTGACTAGGCAGTCACCCTGGGCCTCAGTCCTCCAAACAATTGCACAGAAGTTACCAAGCATGCATGCTTCTGCTGATTGAAGAAACTGTGCAGAAATGTTGGAAAAACCACCTGTGTCTATCATTGCATTGCCCTAAAAATTGCACAATTTTTTCCAGCAAGTCACCATGTCATCCAACCTATTGCTCACCTTGAAAGATGCGTAGTTTTCACAAGAAGTATCCCATCTTCCCAACATCCTGCTCAGTTCAGAAAAGATGTAGGGATGTCTAGCAAGCTATCCTCCCATCTCTATGCATCATTTTCCAGTAGACTCTCGCAGCCTGCTGCTAGCTCCTCGGAGAAATTGCACAGTTTTTGTTGCCAGTCTCCCCCTACTGCTTGAATTGTCTGCCTAAAGGAATTGCACATATATTCCCTCCAATCAAGCCAGATCCTGTAGATAGTCACTTCCAATCTGGATTTCCCATCTTAGCCTCCCATTGACCTCTGCGCAATTTTCACGGACAATGCCCGAAGCCTACATCCTGGTTGGAAATCTGCCTTGCATAGTTGTAGATCCTTGTCCTCTGTCTCGGTCACTTGCATTTGAAACTGAATGACAATGCATCATGGTAGACTAGGATATTTCTAGATTTGATGTTGTCTCGGCATGAGTGATTGCAGATATAGGTACATGGATGAGACATGGTGTGATGAAGAACAAGATGAACGAGGAGCACATGTAAGGAGACTTGTTTGTGAATAGACGAACACATGAAGCATGCCATAGTACATGTGAAGGAGTGACGTGCACATGCAACATCAAGCGAACACTAATACCATTGAAGACTCCACACACCATGCCATGCGAAGATGAAGCTATGATATACCAAGAGCACATCCATCACTCAACAACATTGTAGCTTGACATGCACACCAGCAGTAACATGAACACACCAGCTTTGTCATGTTGAGTCATATCATGATTCATCTCAAAACATCACTACTATGTACCACACTGTTGTAATCAATGTAATGTGACGTGGAAGTCAAAGAGACCCACATGTAAATATGAAGAGTCACACAAATTTGAAGAGTTATGTAAGTTAAACGGTCATGAGGGAAGTCAAACAGTGACAAGGGCCCATTTTACCTTTGGCTACAAATACCCTTCATTTGTACATGCAAAAGACTTTTCACCTCAGCTCCTCCCACATAGACTTGAGAGTCTGTAGTCTTTTCTTTGAGGAGCAAGCAGTGGCTCCAATACCTCGCTATTGAGGTTAGTGACATGTGGTGTACCGATGTGTCTTGGAACTTTTTCTTCATTCAGAAGCCTAATAATAGGCTAGCACGTTTTCACACATGTATTGTATTTGTTTGTAAGACTATTCTTTAGACACTTGTAATGCATGTTGCTTTAATCTATGTTAAAAAAGTTGAACTATTTCAGTTGTTCTAATGCATATGCTTACGAAAATGTGTTGTATAAGTTGTTAAAAATGTCTCACCCATGTGGGCTATCCCACCAGACACTTGACAGAACCATTCCCATAAACTTGTTATAACGACCATCTCACTCATGTGGACTACTCCGCTGGGTGTTGTACGTGTTATCTCTTCACTGTGTGTTTGTGACTACCGCATCCGTGTGGACTGCTCCTCTGGAAGCTATGCATGTCATGTTGTGTTATGTGTCTCTAGTAGAGTTGGGACTATTCCCTTTCGACTTGAGACTCACTTCCACCCTCTCGATCCATGGTGAAAGAACGTTGACACAAGTAACACTAAACACTCACTAGGCACATGAACCTCGGTGTTCAAAGACAACGCAAACTACTCTCATATACTGACAAGCAAGAGCTAAGGAAAACCTTTAAGATAATGGAAACAAGGCCATCATACCAGATGGGACTCCTACACCAAACAATGTGAGTTCTAGTTGGGACTTCATATCGAGGAGATCCCCTGAATGTTGGTGGGTCCAACACCATCAACATTTATGGCAGTAGAAGGAGGGTTGCTAGTTATTTATGGCTAAATGTCTTGTTGCCCCCACTCATCAAAAATTTGGTAACGGCAGTAACTCACACTCCCTCTCACCTACGTGCAACTCTAAAGTTCGTTACTCCTCACTTCCTAGACGTGAACATGAAATTTCGTATCAGCACCTCCGCTTCATCTGTCCCTTCATTCGTTAGTTCGTGAAAGTAGTCGAACTAATCCTAGGAATACATCATCTTCCATACACATCAAGGAAGCCAAAAACCACTCCCATAGGGGTTGTTGTATCATCAATGGAAGAAGCAGTTCTTGCCACACTTGAAGGTTTGGCAAAAGATTTTGAGAATGGAGAGGAACCTCCGGTCTTCCAATAGGGAGAACGAGACACTCTCATGATCTTGGGCTCAGATTTTGATACAGGAGGTAGAGGTAGAGACAAACTAATAGAATTAGAGTTGGAACCATGAGATTTTGAAGAAGAGGAGGAGGAAGAAGAAGAAGAAGACATGGCTAACCAAAACTTGGAATGGATGACTCGGGGACCATTGGCTCTCCCGGGTGCTTTGCACAAGATGCCAAAGCGTTCAAAGAGAATTTTAACAAAGTATGACCCTAATAGGGCAATGAAGTCATAAGATCACTTGGACAACTTCTACCTACAGCTATAGAGACTCGAGGTATGGTATGAAGATGTTGCATGCAGACTATTCCCATGTAGCTCGGATGCCTGTGCAATAGTATGGTATCACATCCTTCCTGTCAAATCCATCCATAACTGTGGTATGTTCAAATGCATGTTTCTGGAAAAGTTGTTGATGAAAAGACCCCAGCCATGTTGCTCAAACGGTTGGGCATCCTAGAAGATGGAGGAAAAGGAGAAGGTAAAGGTTTTCAATAAGAGGTTTCTGTGCATATTGAACAAGTTTTCAGTAGACACGATACTTCATGACTCCATCATTGTTGATAACTACATTTTTGCACTTCCAACCAACATTGTGTAGTTCATCAAGTGAGCTGCAAAACCAACATTACTAGAAAATTGCAAAGATGCAATCGTTATAGAAAAGGACCTGCATGCGATTGGAGTCATCAAGGATGATGAACCAACGAAGGACTCAAGAGACACGAGAAGGATCCCCAGGCTATGGTGAGCAAGGGTAAAGACAAGTAAGCAAGTGATATTGAAACCCTTACTAGTCTTGTCAAGAACTTGACAATAGAAGTGTCTGAGCTCAAACAACGAAAAATCGACACATTTGCAAGCAGCTGACCGCCTAGTCAAAGACAAGGAATTTATTAAGGAATTTAGACTTCTGTGATCCATAATCTTGTTTAGAGAATAATTTCGGCAAAATCACATAACAAATCATTTGTCGACGTGTTTCGAACCAACCAGTGTGGTTCATCATCAGGACAAGTTGAAGATCCAATCTGAGCGATGCAATAAATAGGGACAACAGGCCATTCCAATAGCTAAAATTGACAGGGTAATGGTTAATTGGACCTCTAACAGCTAGGATTGACCAGGCCCCAGGGGGAGGGACCTAAATTTATTTAATTATTTTATTTATTATTATAATTATATATAATATTATGTCTAGGTTTATTACTGTAAATATGGTTATTACTAATATTAATAATTTATTTTCTATTATCCCTATATAATATATTATTAATAATTCATTTCAATAATTAGAATGGTAATTATCATAAACCATTTATCAAGAACTTAATTTAATTATTATTTTATTAATAAATTTATTTATTCTAATATATATTTACCCTAAAAATCATTATAATAATATCAATCTTTACCCTTAAACTGGTAAATATTTCAATTATCTACCCATTAACTCATATATCATATAATATTATATATAATATAAATATAAATATTAAATCACCACTGTTAATTGTTCAATATAATTTTAAAACTATAAATACTATTACCCTTATATAATAATAATAATAATAATAAATATTATCTATTTAAATAAAAACCTAATGGTTAATCTTAACATATATATCTATTATTAATTTAGAACTTTATTCAATTATTATTTTATTAATATATTTATTTATTTATCTATTCCTTAATATTCTTAACATATATTCCTTAATAACACGTGCAAAAATCTTTTACTCATATTT